>OVAP01000627.1:0-32199 GCA_900406295.1 Aurinia saxatilis
CTAGTAGACTATATAGCCAACTATAATATAGTTTATAGCCAACATAGAGTTTATAGTACTATGTAGCCAACTATAATATAGTTTATAGTCAACTCGGTTTTGTCACCTTCCCCAATCCAGCTATTTTGTCTTCCTTCACACATGGCNAAACCTAATTTTAAGAGCAAAAGGTAATATTCACCTAATTTTCTCAATTTATATTGCAACAGGATTTTAAAAAGAAGAAGATAAATTCAGGTTTCCTCATTGGGAAGTAGTCCACGTAAATATGAGCAAAGTAAGCTTCTGTCACGCACGCGAATAAAGGCATATTTGCATGTTAAGAAAGATATCATCGGTCGAACGTACAACAAATTCCACAATCATCTTTACAAAAAAAAAAAAAAAAAAAAAAAAATNAAAAAAAAAATCAACAATCATGTAGCTTGTGACGTCCTGACATTTGTGTATATTTATATCATAAATTTTAGTTCATAACACGTACACATACTTATGTACGATCCAACTTAAGGTAATGTCTAACAATATAAAAACTTTATATGGACATAGGTTTTGATTATTTTTTTCCTTATATCATTGTAAATATAATTGAAGATTAAGTGTAGACAATTTGAATGGTAAAAGAAAATTAATTTTCTATATATTTTGGAGATTAAACTAAAATTGTAGCACAAATTAATTTTCTATGAATTAGGAGATTAAACTAAAATTCTCGCACATATGTTTTCTACATAAAAAAGGAAAAAATATGTAACTATTTCATGTATATTTATAAGAGGCACTTTATGAATAGTATTTATATTAAACTTTTAAATTATATTAGGTTAAAGAGTTTTTTTGGAAATATTATTAGTTTAAAAATTACAGATGTAAAAAGAACAGACAAACACAATAGTATCGTACTTAGTGTAAAACAATCAAGATAGACGAAAAATAATAAGTTATAGTGAAAAATAAGAATTAATCATTAACTATAGAAATACGATTAACGAATTATATTTTCAAAATTCGGATTCAGGGCCAAAAGAAATTATGAGGTAAATATCAACTTTCTAGATAAAAGAAAACATTGTTTTACGTAGGCACCTAAACATTCTATCATTATAATTTTTTTAATTTATTTATGTTTGTCCATGTTTTATAAACAACAAAATTGTAAACGTAACGAAACATCAAAAGCGCATGCTTGGTAGTTCCCATTTCATATATAGTATCACGCGCAACATATTGTTTTTGCTCAAACATCTGCAAAAGCAAAACATATAATTACTTGCATGCAATGCAAATGGTGTTTTGTCGTCAAATAAACACAATTGATATCCTCAATAAATATACATTACTACATTTTCCATGTATATATTAATTTATTCAAGTAACATTCCAATCCATCTAATGGATAAAATATTCCCCTATATGGCTATATGTATATTTATCTGGATAAATTAATATTTTATACTTGTCTTAAACCTACAAAAATGAATAATGTTATGCAAACGCTGCTGCTAGACCACAAATTTGGCTTAAAGCATATTACTTTGTAAACAACTTATAAATAATTCATACTGATTTAAATTTATACAAATATTGTAAAATGTGTGATTTATCAACTAAACTACCAGTTTGAATATTCTCTGTTATGCTATATGAGACCACCAGCATGATTGCACATTAACTTGCACGCCATATTTAATAAATAAATTCCAGTTGACAATCATATATATATGAGATATGCCCACAATAATATTTATAAATAAATTTTGAAGAAGTCGTACCACTACTACGTACAAACAAGCAACTAGAGACGAGAGTGTTTCGGCCGCGTAACGATGCATCATATTTATTCGACCGCGTATGTATGTTTCTTGTTGAAACACACATTAAATTTGGAATCGTTCTATGATTAAATTTCCCCAACTATATAGTCCCTATTCTACTTTTTAAATTTATGACTTTTGTCATTTATAAAAAGATATATGTGGAGATGTAGATGTTTTCTTCAATACGAAAAAGTCACATCTCCTTATCTTCTTAAGAGATTTATAACGAGGCCACAACCTTTGATAAGACAAAATGTCACTAAACTGAACTATATATGTGTATTTAAGTTTGTCGACCTTGGACCAATTTTGACTGTCTCAAATTCAACATTTTAAGGGTCAACGTGTATAGTTGTATAATGTTCATTTGTTGCTAATGTTTGATTTTTTCGGTCTAATATAAATATTACTACATTTTCTTTTTTGATTTAGAAAAGCAATTTTTTGTTGTTGTTAACAATTCAGTAAATTATGCATTATGCTGGGTAGCACAACAATTTGAGATTAACAGTCTCTAATTATCAAATGTTAATCACATATTTTTTCTCTATTGTAGTTCATTAGTTATATGTATATGGGGCATATATATATTGTAAGATTATTCCAAAATATTTTAGCTACAATAGTTGTAAAAATTAATACTATATGCATTAAATTTACAAGAAGTTTGGTGATCGGTTATAGTTAGACTTTTCTAATTTTGAAATTGAAGAAATAAGTCGACAAATAAATACTCAAGTCTTTGGTCATAGATCCCCAAGAAAACATTTATGTTTTTGTTTTACAAGCTAGATTAAGTCAATGGATATTAAATAGGTACAAAACAAAAGTCAATGGATATAAAATCATTTCTCAGCTCTAAGATAGTTACTGAAGCTGATCGTATTTGTAATTTAAACCTACTTGTATGATATGGAAATGAAAGTCAAATTTGATTTTAAATGCAGTCTGATTAAGTTCTAATCACATAGGTTTTGTCAACCATGTAGGTTTTGATTAATTCGTATAAGCTACTACATAAATACTAATATATGGCTGTAATGCACGGTGAGCGTGAACGTGGGAGAGAAATTAGTATTTATGAATTAATTAAATTAGTAACAAGTGGGCTTACCATAAGGCTCATATATAATTAGTTCTTTTCTTTTGGTATCATTAGTCTGCACTATATAATCATGATTAGTTAATCCTGAAAACTTGTATTGTGTGTATTTTGTTTCAATGACCACGTGGTTTTTCCATTACCGTCTAGTTATTCATTTTTTTTTTTTTTTTTGTGTGTGTTAGTGCTACAATACAATTTATATTTTCAGCAAAATTAGCATTCGTTTTTGGTCATTATAAAGAAACTAAGTATATATTGTTGGGAAATTACTTGGTGTACACCAGTAGCTTCAAGAACCAAGTGACAAGTTTTGCTCTCTTGATTCGGAGGTGATGATAAGAACTTGTAAAAAGCTGATTTCAACAAATAACCTGTTTGGGAATAATTTATTACGTAAATTTAGGTCTAGAATTGATTTCTTTCAAACGCATAATTATTAAACCATTTTTATTTAATTAGTTAAAATAATATCACGTTTTAGATTTATTAGCAAACCCGCAAAATATGTTTCTCGGTGATTGCATTCATTTAAAAAATATAGCATGGTAATAAAATCTGGATCATTCTTTAATTTACGAAAAAGAAAAAATAAATCTAGAATTCCTTTATATATAAAACGAAAGTCTGAGTTACTAAACTCGAGTAGTGTACGAGTACCATCGTTTAAAAATTAAAAGAGGAGCGCACAAAAAATTATTAACCATATTAGTATGTACTTGTTTTCAGTGATAATATTTTTGAAAAATATCTTAAGGAGGCTACATAATTAAACTAGTAATATAATCCTTAAGAGTCTTCAATTGACATGGCAACCATATTAGCAGCTCCTTTGTCTCTTCTTAAGAGCCAAAATTGCCCCTTTCTTTGACTTAAAAATTCATAATTAAAAAGAAAAAAGATTAGTTAATCAATTCCATTAATTAACGATGGCTATTTTTTTGGGGTCAAAATCTCACACGCCTTTTGTTTTTTTTTTTGCATGCTCGTCTTCGACACGTGCTCTGGTCACTCTCTCTCAAATGAGCTGTCTCCAAAAAAACTTAAAGGTTCCTTTTAGGAAACTCCCTCTCTCCTCCCACTGCCTATATAACCCCAATTCTTCATCTCTCCCACTCTTCATCTCAATCTCAACACAACACAACACAACAATCCTCAATTACAGGGAAACTTTAAGACAAATGGATTTCTCAAGTTTGTTTCTCACTCTCTCTGTGACGGTTCTGTTTCTTTGTTTACTCAAATATATCGCCGGATTCCGCCGTAGCTCCTCCTCAAACCTCCCTCTTCCTCCGGGAACAATGGGTTATCCTTACGTCGGAGAAACCTTCCAGCTTTACTCACAAGACCCTAATGTCTTCTTCCAATCCAAACAAAAAAGGTCCCTACTTTACAAACAAACAAACAAAAAAAAAACTAATTTTTTTACAGAAAAAGAACAAAAGAAGTTGACTTTTTCTTTTATGTTTATTATTACAGATATGGATCGGTGTTCAAGACTCATGTATTAGGATGTCCATGTGTGATGATCTCGAGCCCTGAAGCAGCTAAATTCGTTCTTGTCACGAAATCTCATCTCTTTAAACCGACTTTCCCGGCGAGTAAAGAGAGGATGCTCGGAAAACAAGCCATCTTCTTCCATCAAGGAGACTACCATGCTAAACTCAGAAAGCTTGTCTTGAGAGCTTTCATGCCTGATTCTATTAGAAACATGGTTCCGAACATTGAATCAATCGCTCAAGAATCACTCAAGGCTTGGGATGGAACTCAACTCAACACTTACCAAGAAATGAAAACTGTAAGTTTTGTTACATCCTCTGTTTTCAAAAACAGAGCGTCCTCTGTTCTGATGCTCTGTTTCAATACTCTGTTTCTGACTTGTTTTTGTTTTTGTTTTTTGTATCAACAGTACACTTTTAATGTGGCGTTGATCTCGATACTTGGAAAAGACGAAGTTTTTTACCGGGAGGATTTGAAACGATGCTACTACATTCTAGAGAAAGGTTACAATTCGATGCCGATTAATCTCCCCGGAACTTTGTTCAACAAAGCGATGAAAGCTCGTAAGGAATTAGCTCAGATTCTAGCAAAGATCTTATCGAAAAGAAGACAAAACGCATCAACACACAAAGATCTTCTTGGATCATTCATGGAAGACAAAGAAGGATTAACCGACGAACAAATAGCCGATAACATCATCGGAGTGATCTTCGCGGCGAGAGATACGACGGCCAGTGTGCTTACCTGGATCCTCAAGTACCTAGCTGATAATCCAACTGTCCTAGAAGCTGTCACTGTAAGTCAAAAACATTATTATTCAAAAAGAACACTTTAGAATATGTAAGAGAGTGGTAGTTCCGTAAATTAACTGGTTTTGTTTGGGTATAACAGGAAGAGCAAATGGCAATAAGGAAAGGGAAAAAAGAAGGAGAGAGTCTGACTTGGGAAGATACAAAGAAGATGCCATTAACTTATAGAGTTATTCAAGAGACAATGAGAGTTGCTTCAATCTTATCTTTTACATTCAGAGAAGCTGTAGAAGATGTCGAATACCAAGGTATGTACAAATATAATACACATGTTGTAAAATCATATTTTCATTACATATGAAATTAATATAAAAGCTAATGTTTTGGTTACAGGATATTTGATACCAAAGGGATGGAAAGTATTGCCGTTATTTAGAAATATTCATCACAATGCGGACATCTTCTCTGACCCGGGAAATTTTGATCCATCGAGATTCGAAGTTTCACCGAAACCGAATACATTCATGCCATTTGGAAATGGGATTCATTCTTGTCCCGGCAATGAGTTAGCTAAACTTGAAATCTCCACTCTAGTCCATCATCTCACCACTAAGTACAGGTTGGTACTTTGCAAAAATCATTCAACTAAAAGTTGACTTCAAACGACGTCGATTTTAAGAGTTTTATTCTGATAAGGGATGTTTTGGTAATTTCAGGTGGTCAATTGTAGGACCTAGCGATGGGATTCAGTATGGGCCATTCGCTCTTCCTCAGAATGGATTGCCTATTGCCTTGGAACGAAAATCAGACTTCTGACCTATTCAAATTACGAGAATACCCTCGACTTTCTAAAATTAGAAAGTTGAGAATTTTTTTTTCTATTATAGAGAAAAACATACAAAAAAATGGAATAGGAAAAATAAAATCCCAAAGGGACCCCCCAAGTGTATATAAGATTTAATGTTTTAGGAAATGTAGAGAAAATTTTTGGGATAAAACTTAGGGAAGTAATTATTATATTAATGTTTCATGTGTATGTATGCTGGTTCGTCCATAGTTGAGACTTCCTCTATATTTTATTTTTTGATGTTGTTTCTTTTTCTCAAATTGTAAATTCTTTTGTTATCAGTGTTATGGATTGGATTACCATTAATGGAATGATCAAAGATACTTTCCAACCATAACTAATTAGAGTAACCGAAGGATATATATATTTTTTTCCACACTGAAATCTTTTTTCTTAACATCCATGGTGAACTATAGAAATCTAGATATGTTTAAAAAAAAACTATAGAAATCAAGAGTACATAGAAAATACAGAAACAAAATATAATCATTTCATGTTGTTTTGTCTGTTCTAATCTTATGTAATCTTCACCATTGGTTATTTACCCATATCTTGAACTTCCAAAATCTATATCACAACATAACCACTTCAAACATCGAGTTCTTTTATTCTATCGCGTTGCCAAATCCTTGTTTAGTTTTTTAAAAGTTTTTCGATCCAAATTCTAGTTCAGTAATTCTTCTTATAGAGATAAAATTTGAGACTTTCACCACTCAACGATTCTAATGATATCACCATATATGTATATGTACAACAAAGAAAATAAACACTACTGATCATTGCATCTTCAGGTACAAACAATGCCTTCTCCACGGTAGTGTTTCCAAAGTTGCGCCTTAGAAGTTCATAAAAAAAATTGGCACCTCAAATAACATGAACAAAAAAAATGTATCCAATGTTATTGCAATAAGAACTGCTTAAGTGGTTGTTAAAATTTAATAACTTCTTTGGGCACACCGATCACTAAATGATGCTAATTTCTTAAGTTAATTATGCTAACCCACTTTTTCTAAAGTGTTGTGAAAAACAAAACTTTTCAAATTAAAGTTTTTTTTAAATTGTGTACAAGGTTAAAAAACATATAATTTTTATAGATGAGTATTATGATTTTGGTGTTGTGAATATAGAGAAATAGTACTTATTTAGAAAATACCATTCAAGTAAAGACTGTATCTTTTCATAAATTTCTTTTGTTTTATGGTTAATAATCATATCACCAAACAATACTAAGTATAATATCAAAATTGCAAGATTAATGTATGAACTTTTTGACCGAACCAACAATCATGGCCGTCAATTTCAATTTCAACATGTTCAGACTTACTTTTCAATTGTGTTGATCAGAATCTTAAGTTGAAAAAAACGAGGTAGATAAAAAAGAAAAAAGAAAAGAAAAAGAGAATGGAGTGAAAATGGGAATCCGAAAATAAAATTATATATTGGTTTACCATCCACTTGGTTACTTATGTAACACTATATAATTCTTAGATAATGCATTTAGCTGGTCAAAAGAATTGAATACTTTTCGTGAAAAGTATTTTATTACATATCACATCAAAAACAGTTGGAGAGTAAACCAATTTTGGAATTATTCTATCAAATAACGTAAGTATTGCTAAAAGGTGATTCCATAGTTTTAATCTTTTTTACGGACGACTTTGACCATAAGTCATGAATGATGTGCCAACTCAGTCAATGTGATTACAATAATTTACTGATAAGAATATGCATCTATATAACTTATAAGGTTTATGATTGATTGCTTCCATGATCACCTTCATTAATTGCTTTCTTGATCATTGATGCATCTTCATCTAAATTTGCCTTTTCAGCTAAATAAAACCAGTGTTGTGAATTTTAAGGTCACAAAAGTGTGGTTTTTTAGTGGGTTAAACAGATAAACCTTTACTATTCAATTTATATATTTTGCGATTTAAAAATATGTTAAAATCGGGTGTGTTACCGTACCGAATCCGATCAAGAACTTTAAAATACTATGGATCCTACAAGCCTGATAACCGAAATATAAAGGGGTAAACATTTATATACCATAGCGCAAAAATACGGTTCCTACGTCGTACACCTTTATAAGCTTTTCACTTTATCTTGTTTTAGAGTATCTATCGATCTATTTTTGTTATACTTTTCGTTATTAAACAAGAGTATCATAAGTTACAGTAGTAGGTAGGTAGTTGCAATATATATATTACTTATTAATTTATTGATTGTGAAGAATCAACAGTCTGTCAAAGTGGAGAGCTGACTGTACTTTAATATACTGGTTGATCAGTTGGCTGTAATCCATGGTTTAATTTAACAATTAGGTTATGAATGGGAGATCAAGCGGGGCGAATCAAGCATATAAAGTGGATCAAGTGTGGATCACGTGTGTCAAGCATTTAAAACGTATACAACAGATAAAATAAAGTGTGAATGGAAAAGCGAAAAAATGGTGGATCATATGCGTACCGAACGGATCAAGTGGGTCAAATAGTAAAATAATAATTAATTTTAGTTAGTGTTATATATAAGTTTATCATTTTAAAATAAAATTAAGTAAATATATATACTAAACCATTTTACATAATTGTATAGTTAATTATTACCCTTATATATATTCATATAAACTTAAATTCTTTAAAAATTAATAAAATTTGTATATATGAAATAAATATACAACAAGATATTGTAAGTGATAACTATAGGTTTTTAGAACACATTTTAAAGTTTTGTAATTCTATAATTTTTCAATTTATGGTTAATATAATGTAATGGTTTTCTATTTAAAAGATGGTGTTTAACCATATATACCCACTTATGGTACTCATTAATCACATATAGTCACATTTCCTTCTTTTAATCACATATACCCACTTTCCTTTATAAAAAGTCTAAAATATCACTATTTAAATATTAACTATTTATAGAGTTTTAGGGTTTATATTTTTTTACAAATGTAAAGCAAATCTTGCAACTAGGCAATAATTTTTGTTTTATGTAATTTTTTTTTTGATTGCTAATTTCAATTATTTAGGATTTAACATTAAAACATTCACAAATTTAGGGTATGCTATTGTTTTAATGTGAGTGTTTGTAATTCTTTAATGTGAATGTTTGATTGCTAATTTGAATTTTATAGGATTTTACATTAAAACATTTACATATTTCACAGTAAAACTAAAGAATTTAGATAACTACACAAGAAAGAAGCTAGGCCAAATGGATTAATCTGGTCCATTTTTTTTCTAAATTTAAATATAATCACAAAAATGAGAGAATCACAAATATATCCAATATTTCATACTCACCAACCACATATAATCACCATCTTTTTTTAATCACATATATCCACCACTTTTTATTTTAATACCATTATATCCTTCGTTTACCAAAACTATTTTCATTATAAATGATATATTTGCTGGTATTTAAGATTTTAGAATTTAGAATTTAGTAAAATTATAGAGTTTATGATTTACTTAGGGTTTAGGATTTATGGTTAAACCCTTATAAAGTTAGGGTTTAATTTTTAATAACTATTAAAGTTTAATTGTTAGAATTTAGAGTTTATATTTTAGGGGGTTAAGGTTTATTAGGGGTGGAAAGACTTTTTGGGGTTTAGGATTTTAGGGTTTAGGGTTTTTAAACCCTTTATATCCTAAACCCTAAAACCTCATAAATAGTTAATATTTAAAAAAGTATTTTAGATTTCTTACAAGAAAAATGATTAAAAGTAATGAAAGTGGGTATATGTGATTAATAGTATTAAAAAATGGGTATATGTAATTAAACCCCCACAAAAATATGTGCTTATTATAATTTTTCAGAAGTTTTGGTGTTGCCATTTTCTCCACCAAGATTTTGAATACATTATTATTAGAATATGAATTCCTATTTCTTTTTCTGAAGTCAAAATTTGAAAGGAGTGACCAAAGTTCAATAAAATTCCATATTAAAAATAAAATATTAATATTATACTCGTTAATATTTTAATTTTTAAGAATGTCTATAACTCTGAAAGAAAATTTCTGAATTTTGGTGAGTTTTCTTCTTAATATCTTTTGAAGATTTTTTGAATATTTAATTGTTTAAAAATCAATATTTTATTTCATAAAAATTATAGTGCTGTTAACATTTCGTGAACTCAAAAATATCAAATATAAGTTTCAGAAGTTTGTGTATATTGATGAAGTAAATATGGTATTTGGGACTACATAAAAGTTTGTGTATATTTCACAGAACTTCTCTATAAATATATTCACAAGAAAAATTTAACTAATTTACCACACTAATTATTCCAAGAAAAATGAAGAAATAAAACCCAAGATCAAGATAGCATCATTTTATCGATCTAATAATACAACAATCTGTTATGCTCTACACAACAAACAATCAACTAGAATGCAAGAATTATGTAAATATAAAACGAATACTGAAAGAATAAAATTGTTTATTGACAGCAAAGAACATGGAAATGTAAATTGTTCATTTCAAGCGGACAACAATATATACCTCTTTCTGAAAAAGATGGAATGAGAAAAAAGATAAGACCAAAGATACAAGATATAGATTTTGAAAATGCAAATCACCTGCACTATTTTAAGACGTATAACATAAGAGACTCTTATGATGTCTAGTTTAGGTGAATTCAATTTGACATAGTCCAAAAAACTTACAAGTCTAGCAAGTATTTATAGCAAACTACGATTCCTACAACAAATAAGATTATTGGAAATAGAAGAATATATATACATTTAGTTTACCTATAGAGTAGAGAAAGATCAGAACACATCCCCACAATGGGGATGTTAAACCTTGAGTTTTGATCTTGACATCAATCATAGGAAAATGTTACTGAAAAGGAAAACATTGTAGATAAATATCTAAAAGACTAAAACCTCATTTGACAGATTATCCAAGCTCCATCAACTCAGTTAATAACTAATAAGATTAAGAGACAAGTGACCATAACACAGAATATCATCAATCAAAATCAATGGGAGATATCACTGTCACACACAATGTATCACAAAGATAATAACTATTTTTTAATTAGGAGAGACATCACTGTCACACAATGTAATGTACTAACACCTAAAGTAAAATCTACCATTTTATCAATAGTTATTGATGTAACCAAATACGTCACAGAGAATAGAATGGTTCGGGAATTTCTTGTGAATTAAGCGAAGGTCGATCAAGAGATCTTTTGTATTTAAGAATACGTCGATGCCTAAGCAGGTCGATGTTTTACAAGTGTAATGAGTATTTCCTCCCTCTATTCTTATGCCTTTCTATGTTTATTTATAGCGACGGGAGAACTAGGGTTCTACCCGAACGTCCCTATCGAGCGGGTCGACCAATGTTCTTCTTTGGTGTAAAAAGGATGTTAGCCTCGTTCGTTCTGGACGTGGTCGAATCTTTCCATTCTGGCGAAAGGTCACTTTCGTCGGTCATCGAAGTTGACAGAAGGTATGGGCGTCGATTCAGGGTCCACGCCTCGTTCCGCGAGCTGTCATCGAGAGGTCTCTGTCGTTGGCTCTGTAATCGAAATACTTTCGGTAGCGGCGAGGTCGACGTCTTCGGGATTTGAGTACGTTCTTCTGGTATTCGGAATATATATATATATATATATATATATATATATTTCCACACTGAAATCTTTTTTTTTCCACACTGAGAAGGCATTGTTTGTACCTGAAGATGCAATGATCAGTAGTGTTTATTTTCTTTGTTGTACATATACATATATGGTGATGTCATTAGAATCGTTGAGTGGTGAAAGTCTCAAATTTTATCTCTATAAGAAGAATTACTGAACTAGAATTTGGATCGAAAAACTTTTCAAAAACTAGACAAGGATTTGGCAACGCGATAGAATAAGAGAACTCGGTGTTTGAAGTGGTTATGTTGTGATATAGATTTTGGAATTTCAACATATGGGTAAATAACTAATGGTGAAGATTACATAAGATTAGAACAGACAAAACAACATGAAATGATTATATTTTGTTATTTTCTGTATTTTCTATGTACTCTTGATTTCTATAGTTCATCAAACAGACCAAGTGTAGATCAAGTGTGTCAAGTATTTAAAGCGTATACAACAGATAAAATAAAGTGTGAATGGAAGAGCAAAAAAATGGTAGATCAAATGCGTACCGAACGGATCAAGTGGGTCAAATAATAAAATAATAATTAATTTTCTTTAGTGTTATATATAATTTTATCATTTAAAAATAAAATTAAGTAAATATATATACTAAACCATTTTACATAAATGTATAGTTAATTATTACCCTTATATATATATATATATATATATTCATATAAATTTAAATTCTTTAAAAATTAATAAAATTTGTATATATGAAATAAATGTACAACAAGATATTGTAAGTGATAACTATAGGTTTTTATAACACATTTTAAAGTTTTGTAATTCTATTATTTTTCAATTTATGGTTAGTATAATGTAATGGTTTTCTATTTAAAATATGAGGTTTAACCACATATACCCACTTATGGTACTTATTAATCACATATAGTCACATTCCCTTTTTTTAATCACAAATACCCACTTTTCTTTATAAAAATTCTAAAATATCACTATTTAAATATTAACTATTTATAGAGTTTTAAGTTTTAAGATTTTAAGGTTTAGATTTTTTACAAATGTAAAGCAAATCTTGCAACTAGGCAATAATTTTTTTTATGTAATTTTTTATTTGATTGCTAATTTCAATTATTTAGGATTTAACATTAAAACATTCACAAATTTAGGGTATGCTATTGTTTTAATGTGAGTGTTTGTAATTCTTTAATGTGAATGTTTGATTGCTAATTTGAATTTTATAGGATTTTACATTAAAACATTTACATATTTCACAGTAAAACTAAAGAATTTAGATAACTACACAAGAAAGAAGCTAGGCCAAATGGATTAATCTGGTCCATTTTTTTTCTAAATTTAAATATAATCACAAAAATGAGAGAATAACAAATATACCCAATTTTTCATACTCACCAACCACATATAATCACCATCTTTTTTTTAAATCACATATATCCACCACTTTTTATTTTAATACCATTATATCCTTCCTTTACCAAAATTATTTTTCATTATAAATGATATATTTGCTAGGATTTAAGATTTTAGGATTTAGAGTTTAGCAAAATTATAGAGTTTATGATTTACTTAGGGTTTAGGATTTAAGGTTAAACCCTTATAAAGTTAGGGTTTAATTTTTAATAATTATTAAAGTTTAATTGTTAGAATTTAGAGTTTATATTTAGGGGGTTAAGGTTTATTAGGGGTGGAAAGACTTTTTGGGCTTTGGGATTTTAGGGTTTATTGTTTTTAAACCCTTTATATCCTAAACCCTAAAACCTCATAAATAGTTAATATTTAAAAAAGGTATTTTAGATTTCTTACAAGAAAAATGATTAAAAGTAAGGAAGGTGGGTATATGTGATTAATAGTATAAAAAAATGGGTATATGTAATTAAACCCCCACAAAAATATATGCTTATTATAATTTTTCAGAAGTTTTGGTGTTGCCATTTTCTCCACCAAGATTTTGAATACATTATTATTAGAATATGAATTCCTATTTCTTTTTCTGAAGTTAAATTTTGAAAGGAGTGACCAAAGTTTAATAAAATTCCATATTAAAAATAAAATATTAATATTATTCTTGTTAATATTTCAATTTTTAAGAATGTCTATAATTCTGAAAGAAAATTCTGAATTTTGGTGAATTTTCTTCTTAATATCTTTTGAAGATTTTTTGAATATTTAATTGTTTAAAATCAATATTTTATTTCATAAAAACTATAATGCTGTTAACATTTCGCGAAGTCAAAAATATCAAATATAAGTTTCAGAAGTTTGTGTATATTGATGAAGTAAATATGGTATTTGGGACTGCATAAAAGTTTGAGTATTTTAAAGATATTAGTTAGTGTATTTTCCACATAACTTCTCTATAAATATATTCACAAGAAAAATTTAACTAATTTACCACACTAATTATTCCAAGAAAAATGAAGAAGTAAAACACAAGATCAAGATATCATCATTTTATCGATCTAATAATACAAGAGTCTGTTATGCTCTACACGACAGACAATTAACCAGAATGCAAGAATTATGTAAATGTAAAACGAATACAGAAAAAAGAAAATGTTTATTGACATGAAAGAACATGGAAATGTAAATTGTTCATTTCAAGCAGACATCAATATATACCCCTTTCTGAAAAAGATGGAATGAGAAAAAAGATAAGACCAAAGATGCAAGATAAATATTTTAAAAATGCAAATCACCTGCACTATTTTAAGACGTATAACATAAGAGACTCTTATGATGTCTAGCTTAGGTGAATTCAATTTGACAAAGTCCAAAAAACTTACAAGTCTAGCAAGTATTTATAGCAAGCTACGATTCCTACAACAAATAAGATTATTGGAAATAGAAGAATATATATACATTTAGTTTACCTATAGAGTAGAGAAAGATCAGAACACATCCCTACAATGGAGATGTTAAACCTTGTGTTTTGATCTTGACATCAACCATAGGAAAATGTTACTAAAAAAAGAAAACATGATAGATTAATATCTAAAAGACTAAAACCTCATTTGACAGATTATCCAAGCTCCATCAACTCAGTTAATAACTAATAAGACTAAGAGACAAGTGACCATAACACAATATCACCAATCAAAATCAATGGGAGATATCACTGTCTTACACAATGTATCACAAAGATAATAACTATTTTTTAATTAGGAGAGACATCACTGTCACATAATGTAATGTACTAACACCTAAAGTAAAATCTACCATTTTATCAATAGTTATGTTAGCAATGTGTTTCTGCAATAGGACATATACTATGTCCACAATAATTTATGAAGACAACTATGAGGGCAAACAAAAGAAAACACACAATTAATTTATATAATGGAGAAAGCTGCAACTCACGAGAAATAGGAAAAAAGCACAACTTAAAGTTCGAAAGGAGGAGCAAGAGAATCATAATAAATTATTTAAATGCTGACTAAAGAAAGTTTTCAGACACGGAAATATGGTCAATCACTTGTCAACATCCAACACTGCATACTTAAGACATGCTCTGCATTATGGTAATGTTCGACAAAAAAAAAAGGATAAGAGAGAAGAAGTAAGACCCGAGATAAAACAGTCATGTTACCACAAAAGTACACATACACGAGCTTGTATACATGTGTAGAAATATAGTCATCTACCAAATGCAACATAAGAATGAGAATATAGATATGATCATATGCCCAAAGCAACATAAGAAAGATATAAATATAATAGAGAAGAAGTAAATCCAACTCCAACCCTGCAAAAAAAGACATATTACCACAAAATCCACATACATTATGGCCATCTGCCATAAGAATGAGAACATAGATATGGTCATCTGCCATAAGAACATAAGAAAGAGAAAAGTATGGTAAGTTATGTGATATATTTCATCCTAATATAAAAGAATCAGAGATCACTACTCAAGATCTACTAACAAAACCATTCAAAACTGATTCTCCAAAAACTAGGGCATACAAATTTACATCCGACCCAAGTTTCTGCAAAACTACAAAGTAACAAGAAATGGCAGAAATCTGTTGTTCAAAAAATTTGAGAACCTTCCCATAGAACAAGACAATGCTAACATGTCGAAATATCCTAAGATGTTGAAAGCTTATGTGAGCAACTGCCATGTGGAAGTCGAAATTAGTATTACTAATTTAACATTATTATTAGAATATAAATTCCTATTTCTTTTTCTGAAGTCAAATTTTGAAAGGAGTGACCAAAGTTCAATAAAATTCAATATTAAAAACAAAATATTAATATTATACTCGTTAATATTTTAATTTTTAAGAATGTCTATAACTCTGAAAGAAAATTCTGAATTTTGGTGAGTTTTCTTCTTAATATTTTTTGAAGAATTTTTGAATATTTAATTATTTAAAAATCAATATTTTATTTCATAAAAACTATAGTGTTGTTAACATTTCGCGAAGTAAAAAATATCAAATATAAGTTTCAGAAGTTTGTGTATATTGATGAAGTAAATATGGTATTTGGGACTACATAAAAGTTTGTGTATTTTAAAGATATTAGTTAGTGTATTTTCTACAGAACTTCTCTATAAATATATTCACAAGAAAAATTTAACTAATTTACCACACTAATTATTCCAAGAAAAATGAAGAAATAAAACCCAAGATCAAGATAGCATCATTTTATCGATCTAATAATACAACAATCTGTTATGCTCTACACGACAAACAATCAACCAGAATGCAAGAATTCTGTAAATGTAAAACGAATACAGAAAGACTAAAATTGTTTATTGACAGCAAAGAACATGGAAATGTAAATTGTTCATTTCAAGCAGACAACAATATATACCCCTTTCTGAAAAAGATGGAATGGGAAAAAAAGATAAGACCAAAGATGCAAGATATATACTTTGAAAATGCAAATCACCTGCACTATTTTAAGACGTATAACATAAGAGACTCTTATGATGTCTAGCTTAGGTGAATTCAATTTGACATAGTCCCAAAAACTTACAAGTCTAGCAAGTATTTATAGCAAGCTACGATTCCTACAACAAATAAGATTATTGGAAATAGAAGAATATATATACATTTAGTTTACTTATAGAGTAGAGAAAGATCAGAACACATCCCTACAATGGGGATGTTAGACCTTGTGTTTTAATCTTGACATCAATCATAGGAAAATGTTACTAAAAAGGAAAACATAATAGATAAATATATAAGAGACTAAAACCTCATTTGACAGATTATCCAAGCTCCATCAACTCAGTTAATAACTAATAAGACTAAGAGACAAGTGTCCATAACACAGAATATCACCAATCAAAATCAGTGGGAGATATCACTGTCACACACAATGTATCACAAAGATAATAACTATTTTCTAATTAGGAGAGACATCACTGTCACACAATGTAATGTACTAACACCTAAAGTAAAATCTACCATTTTATCAATAGTTATGTTAGCAATGAGTTTCTGCAATCTGACATATACTATGTTGTCCTTGATAGGACAATAATTTTATGAAGACAGCTATGAGGGTGAAATAAAGAGGACATGCAACTAATTTATATCATGGAGAAAGTTCCAACTCAAAGTTCGAAATGTTTAAAATATTTCAATGCTGACCAAAGAAGGTTTTCAGACATAGACATATGACTACTCACTTGTCAACATCCAGAGCACTGGATACTTAAAGACATGCTCTGTATTATGGGTATGTACTGAATTTTCGACAATAGGACATGTTACCACAAAGCACACATACATGAGCTTATATATCTATGTAAAAATATGTCCATCTGTCAAATGCAACATAAGAATGAAAACATAAATCTGATCATCTGCCAAAAGCAACATAAGAAAGAGAAAAATATAATAAAGAAGAAGTAAATCCAACTCCAACCCTGCAAAAATAGACATGTGAAACAAAGCACACATACATTATGGCCATTTGTCATAAGCAACATAAGAATGAGAGGATATCTATGATCATATGCCAAAAGCAACATAAAAAAAAGAGAAGAAGTAAATCCAACTCCACCCCTGCAAAAATATCCATGTTACCACAAAGCACACATACATGTTGTATACCTGTATAGAAATATGACCATCTGCCAAAAGCAACATAAGAATGATATCATAGATATGGCCATCTGCCAAAAGCAACATAAGAAAGAGCAAAATATGATAAGTTATGTGATACTTTTCATTATCAGATATCACTATCAAAATCTACTAACAAAATCATTCAAAACTACAAAGTACCAAGAAGTGGTAGAAATTCGTTGTTCAAAAATGTGAGCAGAGAAAGAACAGAACACATGGGGGTGTTAAAACCTATGTTTTGATCTTGATATCAATCACAAAAATGTTACCAGCAAGGGAAACATGGTAGAGAAATTTCTAAGCTCATTCGATGGATTATCCAAGGTCCATCAACTCAGTTAATAAGACTGGGAGATAAGTGACAAACTAGTACTATAACAAAGAATATCACCAATCATTGTCTAGTAAAAACTCAAAGTCAATGGGAGATATCACTGTCACACAATGTACCAAAACAAATATAATAACTATTTTCTAATTAGGAGAGATATCACAGTCACACAATGTAATGTACTAACACCAAAAGTAAAATCTACCTTTTTATCAATAGTTATGTTAGCAATGTGTTTCTGCAATAGGACATATACTATGTCCACAATAATTTATGAAGACAACTATGAGGGCAAACAAAAGAAAACACACAATTAATTTATATAATGGAGAAAGCTGCAACTCACGAGAAACAGGAAAAAAGCACAACTTAAAGTTCGAAAGGAGGAGCAAGAAAATCATAATAAATTATTTAAATGTAGACTAAAGAAAGTTTTCAGACACGGAAATATGGTCAGTCACTTGTCAACATCCAACACTGCATACTTAAGACGTGCTCTGCATTATGGTAATGTTCGACAAAAAAAAAAAGATAAGAGAGAAGAAGTAAGACCCCAGATAAAACAGTCATGTTACCACAAAAGCACACATACATGAGCTTGTATACCTGTGTAGAAATATAGTCATCTACCAAATGCAACATAAGAATGAGAACATAGATATGATCATCTGCCAAAAGCAACATAAGAAAGATATAAATATAATAGATAAGAAGTAAATCCAACTCCAACCCTACAAAAATAGACATGTTACCACAAAGCCCACATACATTATGGCCATCTGCCATAAGAATGAGAACATAGATATGGCCATCTGCCATAAGAATGAGAACATAAGAAAGAGAAAAGTATGATAAGTTATGTGATATATTTCATCATAATATAAAGAATCAGAGATCGCTACTCAGGATCTACTAACAAAACCATTCAAAATTGATTATCCAAAAACTAGGGCATACAAATTTACATCCGACCCAAGTTTCTGCAAGACTACAAAGTAACAAGAAATGGCAGAAATCTGTTGTTCAAAAAATTTGAGAAGCTGCCCATAGAGCAAGACAATGCTAATATGTCGAAATATTCTAAGATGTTGAAAGCTTATGTGAGCAACTGCTATGTGGAAGTCGAAATTAGTATTACTAATTTAACTGTGAAACTGTTATTCCATGTGTTTAAATGATCGCCAAATGTTATTGGGCGTATATATTTGAGATTCAAGCACCTGTCCCGTGGAAATAAAAATTAGTCTTTACTCATATATACCTATCATAGAAGTTTGTTACACTTGTATAAACTATCAAGTTGAAAAACAAATACCTGTCACAGAAGTCTGATTCAATTGAAATCTTCTCAGAGTCTCTAACATGGAAACACCTTCTGCACATACCTGACAAAAAACAAATAATTAATTAGTCTATACTACTTTTCGTAAGCCTTGTACATAAATTTTTATTCTCAGTGCCCAAATAACGAATTAATATCCAATTCTGATTTCTAGACTTTGTCAAGTGACTTTAATAGTCTAAGTGAGGAGTCTGTTTTGATTCATAATCTTTTCTTGTGGGACTATTCTAAGCCGTGGGTAGCTATTTGTGTCCAAAATAGTGACCAGTTGTCTTTCTCTAAGCCGGGGGTAAAAATATGATATCTGCTTTCAAATCACAGTCTCTGTCTGAAAACTTTCTTATGCCATTTATTTTTATGATTGAAAATAGATTCATAGTAAGACTTTTAAGATCACCAGTGTCTGCTAGTGATCTTTTTTTGTAGGTTTATTCTAAGCCGTGGGTAGTTATCTGTATCCAGCATACTGACCAATTCTCTTTCTCTAAGCTGAGGGTAAAAATATGGATTCTGCTTTCAATTCATTGTCTCTGCCTCAAGACTTTCTTATGCCATTTATTTTATGATTGAAAACAGATCCATGATATTGCTAAATGTATCTAATAAACAATTCTAAATTCATAACATTTATTTAAAATAATTATGATGGTACAGCGCCACAAAGAAAGAAAAAACGTACCGTTTAAAAGAATCAGAAACAGCCCAAATTTCTTTAAGAAAAATTTCTTTTAAATACAAAATTATTAATTTAATTAATACACTATATTTGGGTCTTTTAATAATAAGCATTCTTTTTATTATGTCAAATAGAATTATTTGAAGCAAGTTATTGAAGGGGGTAACCACTAGGTTGGAGAATTAATTAATTACATGTCATCTTAGTTTTACTTTATAGTCTCCTCCGATTTATAAGTTAAAGTTCGATTTTTGTGTATGTGGATTAATTCTTTCTTTATTTTAAGGAATTTTGTGTCATTTTTTTGTTCTAAAACAATGCGTTTTTCGCTTTTCGTTTTTTTCAACGTTAACATCATATGTCACACAAACAATACAATTGAAGATTATATTGCATTGTTTAGATGACTTGACAGGTTTATTTGCATTTTTCAATATTATGGATAAACTTGCAAAAAAAAAAAAAAAAACCCGGATTTGATGGGTTTATTTGCATTGAACCCTATTCTATACTTCATAAAAGTAAAATAAATATTTTTTTCATCCTAATATCACAACAACACACATCAATATGAACTGATTAATTTTTAAACCTCCAAATCTAAAAGAGAAAAATATAAATATAAATCTGCACGGAAACAATGCAACTAAAACTATGTTAATTTTATAATAATAATGTCGTTCCTAGTATGCAACTAAAACTATGTTAATTTTTTTTTAATAATAATGTCGTTCCTTTTGCCCATGGCTCGAGACAAAACTTGGTGAATCAATTAACTCTCAACAATTTGGTGAACCTATAATCTATTCAGTGCGATAATCCTTTATAACAAGCGGATGTCAACACATTTTCAATCACCATACTTGAATAATATTAGAATTTCTCCAGCATAAATTCAAAAAAGTAGATGATACTGAAGTTAATATTTTATTTTTTTGAAACTATATTCATAACAAAGGGATTGCTTACATGTAAAACTTAAATTAATTGATTATTTTTATCAGAGGTTTGAAAGAAATGAGATGAAATGGTGAGAGACCAAAATATTTAGATAAAATCGCATCATAGACATTGCTTGCGGTGCCGTTATTTGCTGTCACAAAAAGTCTATACTTCACACCCGATACTATCTGAATGTAGCCCTGGAGAACCTTTTCGAACTTAAGACTCGATTTGCTTAGTTTATCATGCTCAGAAACGGCAAAATTCCCAATGTTAACGACATAAGGGTCTGTAACATTTTTTATTGGAGTCCAACCACCGACAAGCACTTCTGCAGAGGTGTAGAAAGGGAGGAGGAGGAGAAGGGAGAAAAAGATTGCTTTACTAATCATTTTTTCTATGTATCTTTTGTTGTTTTAATTAGTTTTAACTTATTGTAACATCTTGAAGGGGGTTACGAGTTTTTATAGGAGAGGTTTGCTAACTCATGTAAGGGGTTATAAATTTGTTGCTGTATTTTTTTTTTGCAATAATAATTAATACATGCCAAAATTGAGAAAATGTTGAATTATTTAGTAAAATTTATGGAAATAAACTCAACTTCAACTTTTTCTTAAATGAATTTAATATGTTTTTTGGTCAACATCTAAAATTGTTATTTGGCAACCATTTTAAATAAATTTGTTATGCTGTTGACAAAAAATAAAATAAAATTCTTATGTTATAATTATCTTTCCTCCATTTTTGTTTGACTTTTATATTGTTTTCGCTGTTTTTAACCCAATTTTCTCATTATATATATATATATATATATATATATATTTTATTTTTTTTCTATATATTTTTTTCGATTTATATTTTGTGAGTTTCTATAAGCTGATTTTCTTAATATATAATTCTCATTTCTGTTTTTGGAGACTAAAAAATAATAGTATTTTCATTTATTTTAATTTGATAGGCTGGCAAAATAAGCATTTTCGTTAATGAGGATTACATGCAGCAATATGAGTCATATCTAGCTGAATGATATTCCTATATTCTCAATGTAACACATGTGTAATCGATTATGGTATTTACGAAGCAACAAATCATTTCATAATTTATTTTTAATAATTGTTAGTTTTAAATTTGAAAATTCGATAATCATCGTTTTAAAAATCCCAAGAGAATTTCATGATAATTTTATATTAATACTAAACATTTTTGGGCAGAAGGCTAATGTTTTTAAGCTGATGTGCTGAGAGCATG
Source organism: Aurinia saxatilis (assembly GCA_900406295.1). Lineage (NCBI taxonomy): Eukaryota > Viridiplantae > Streptophyta > Magnoliopsida > Brassicales > Brassicaceae > Aurinia > Aurinia saxatilis. The sequence continues at coordinate 22,273 of OVAP01000627.1, forward strand.
TTCGTAAAAGACAAAGCAAAATAAATCAATATTTTTCTCTTCGAGACTTAAACATCTCGAGGCGAAAAAAAAAGGAAAATATTTAATCAAATGGGTAAAAAACAGAATGATTTCGCATGAGTATCGATCAACACCGGTTTGTGAACAGTCCTGAATTTTATCTTTTAATTTCTGAAATAATCAGTGAGAAATCCAAAATAAAAAATGTCAAAAATAATTAAAGTTACCAGTGGGTTGCCTCCCACTAAGTGCTTATATTTAGTAATTAGCTTGACTATTATTTGGATGTGAATCAAGGTGGATCGTATGTAAACCGTTGAAATTTTGCCTTTGCTTCTAGCACACCACCTTTGACTTGCCAAGACTTGATATCGGGGAACAACACCATCGTATCTTGCAGCCTATCTTTGACAACATCATCGCCCTTGTTCCTTAGCTCCACCAGAATGACAATGCTAATTTTAGCAAATGGCTTTGAAGTCCTAATGGACTGTTTTTGATGACTGTTTAGACTTCCTTTGGAGTAACCTTAAGAACTGAATTCCGCTTCTTATCATGTAGAATGGTCTTGCAAGAGGTTCCTCCGATAGGGTAAAAGTGATAGAAGACCTTCTTGTTGATCTTTGAGAAGGAGACGCGTTGGTTCGGAAAGTCCATAACAGCTCCAACGGTGACAAGGAATGAAGAACCGAGAATCAATAGTCTATTGATGTCTTCATTGATTTCCATGATGTAGAGATCAGTTGGCACTAAGAAATCTCCAATTTGAAGTATCACATTCGGAACAAACCCTTTAGCAATCAACTGTGAAGGGTCCGCCAAAATGATAGGTATCGTGGAAGTTTGTCGGCATGAAAGATCAAGCCTTCGGACGACTACCTGCGACATAACATTCACGGTGGCACCAATATCACATAGAGAATCCGCCATCTCCATACTTTTGATTGAACAATCGAAGACAAATATTCCCGAACTATCCATCTTATCTAACTTCCATAGGGTGGTGGAGAGGGCTCTTCCTTAGCAAATACTGATTGGCTTGCTCCCACTCAAATGATAGCCGAACCAGCGGGGACAATTGAAGATGGTTATCTATTTAGGTGTGTTTTTCAAGTCACTCTTTACAACATTTGGTGGGAACGAAACAAAAGGAGACATGTCGAGCGTCCTTGTTCTTCAGAAGTTCTGATCTCAATTATTGATACAATTGTCAAGAATTGTATTGCAGTTGCTATATCTCATATTTTACCGGTTTTTGATATAACAAAACATATATTTATTTATATTTTAGAATCTATATATTATTATTAGAGTCTAAATGAGTCATTTTAGGTGCATGGACATTTTTGGGACCTTTGGTAAATTCTAGAAGAATTATGGATAAAAAATAAGGAAATCTCGAGTTAAGAAAAGGAAACGAAAAGCAAAAAGGAAAACAGAGGAATCTGCCGATGGACACCACCTCTAGGTGTCGATCGAAACCCATCAGAAGAACACGCTAAATTTCCATTTCTTCAAGATCAAGCTATTTTCCAAATCTCTTTTGAAAAATCAATTATGCTAATTTACCATTCCTTAATCTCGTCCAGACTCTTATAAATATTTTTACTAAGCCATTGTTTAAGCTATGCTTTAATTTACTTTAGAGAGAACTTGTAAGGGAGAGAAGTATCCTTTGAACCCTTTTTTACATCTTTCTCTTTGATATTTTATTGCTTTCAATTAATTGTACGATGTTTTGCTTAGCCATGTTTGAGTAGTTCTCTTGTTAGGCTTAGGTGAATTATTGTTAGCCATAAGTTTAAATTAGGTTTAAACCCTTAATTCTTCCTCTAGATTCTGCACATTGCTAGTTCATAGATTAGCTATCCTTAAACTAGATCATATGTTAATTATTATACATGGAAGTATTAGTAATTGCTTGAACCCATCTTAGTAGGAGTAAATTATCTATTCACAAAGGAATTTGGTCTAGATAGTTTATGAACAACTGAACCGAGGCTCATTGCATGACTAATCCCTTAGCACTCACAAAGCTATGAATTAATTATAGATTGCATTCACAATAAAAGTTAGTTTCCATTACAATAGGTTTCATGTTTAGGAATTGAGTGGTACTTGATTTTACCGGAGTGTCGAACCCCTTACAGGTGTCCAACGACACTGCTATGTTTTGGCAACAATATTGGATTCTTCTCCCAAAGTTCCTAAGGCCTCACCTTGCTTTTAATTGTCTTAACCCACATAATATTCTTTGCTCTCTGCAGTAGTTAGTCATATTTAACCCCCCACATCCTAGTTTAAAATTAGAATATAGTCTTAGTTTGTAATTTATCGGTATTTGTGGATTCGATCCCTAAATACTACATCGCTTTAGTTGTGTTCATGCGGTTAAATACAAAGGCTAAACTTTGGTGTATCAACACTGGCAAGGAAATCAAGTCCTAAGTTGGAAGAGGTGTTGATTAGATGATTTAGTGCGAGACATCACTCATTTTGACTTAGGAAAAAGTTTTGTTTAAAAAACTTGTTCATTTTACGTAATTTTCATTTGGGTTTCAGGTGACTAAGAAATAATTTAATTTTTATTTTGATATTATTTTGATTGTGGTGTCAAAATTCACCATTTCGTGAATGTGGATTACAGGAAGTGATATGAGGCATATCTAAGGAATGATATTCATATATATTCAGTATAATGCATATGTGATATGAGGCATATCTACCGTCTCCGCATCCAAATTTCTTGTTAAACCAAAAACTCTTTTCCGTGGTTTACAAAAAGCCCATAAATAAATGGATTAAAAGACAAAGATCCATTAGTTTTCTAAAATTTAGGATAAAAAGGCAATTATGAATCTTAAAACCATGGGCCTAGAAAAGGCCCAGATATTCTCAAAAGATTAGACAAACGGCATACAGATCTATCTCCCCGCCTTTATATAATCACGACGGAGGACGAACACAAAACCATGACGGTTCCGAGACTAACACATTCTCGAAATCAGCAATCGCAACAGAAAAAGCAAGAACCCTAATCGTCTCTATTCTCTGATTCGCTTCCCCATTTTCCACTCATTAATGGCGAGTGAGAGTTCGAAATCTCCCTCTCCGTCGTTAGGAAACAGTAATGCCGCCGATACTTTTATAGGAAGCTTCATCAGTTTAATTTCTAAGTACGAGATCCGTTACGAAGGCGTTTTGTATCATCTCAATGTTCAGGACTCCACTCTAGGTCTGAAGAATGGTACGGATTCGAATAACCTATTTTGCGATTTTTTCGAATATGCTTAGCTCTCTGGAACGCAGATTTACATGTTTATAGCTCTGTTTGCGTTTGGAGTTTTGAGTTATGTATGGTGAACTTTTGGTTCTGATTTTGTTTTTGTCAGTGATTATGGTTTCTGGATTTGGTATTTAGACTCTTAGAAGGTTGAGGATTTGTATATAACTAGTTTCGTTTCGGTTTTGTGTTGACATTTAGTGTAGAGAGTGTTAAATTTGGTAACTCTGAACAAAATCTGGAATATTCTGTGAGAGTTAAAGCTAATAATAATGTGGTTTTGCAGTAAGGTCATGTGGAACTGAGGGGAGGAAGAAAGATGGGCCGCAAATTCCACCGAGTGATAAGGTTTTCGATTACATTCTTTTCCGAGGAACTGATATTAAGGTTTGTAATCAAACTCTTTACCTCCGTATACACATTTTAGTGAGAATTTTTTATACGTAATCATTAGACAAGTTTGAAAGTTATGTATAGTGATGGTGATGCTTTTGGTGTTTTCAGGATCTACAAGTTAATCCTTCTACATCTGCACAGCCAAAACAGGAGATTCAAAATGAACAAGTTATCAGTCAGGTATAGACATTCATATAGAACATGGTCATCTTTCTGTTAAGATTATCAGTTTGGATATTGTCTTACTGTTTTCATTGTTTACAGCCTGATCTGTCAAGGGCAACTATGAGCACTCCACTTACTGGCTATGATAGCGGTTACGGTTTGGGAAGAGGAGCACAATGGGTCCATACACCTGCTTTAAGTAGTAAACCATTTCCTACCACACATCATTCACCGGTTCCTTTAGGCTTCCAAACTCCATCTACTTCTGGAAGTTTGACAGAATCACCAGTGAGCCTAACTAGTTCAACTCCAAGTTATGCCGGTTCCTCTATGCCCATGCCTTCTTTTATGCAAGGAAATAAATTAGCTTCCACTGGTGTACCTCATGGTATGATGCACAATGCTCCGCAAATTATAGATGCTTTTACTTCACCAATTATGGGAGTAGTGAATGATACATCACAGGTTGTTACTCGTCCATACAACCTATCTAATCCCTCATACTCTAACCATTCTCCTCTTGGTCAAGCACAACTCCATACACCACCTGGTCTTGCTTCAGCACCCTCTAACCTTTCTCCCCTTTCCGAAGCACAGCTTTCTGCTCCCCAGCCTGTTGGTAAAGGTTTCTATGACTCTCGGTTTAAGCATCCTAACCGATCTTATGAGTTACCAGCTGTGACTTCTATTTCGTTTCCTGTAATTCCTGGTCCCTTGTCAAACTCGCCTAAGCAATTCTTCGGTATGGATCCATTACTGCAATCTAGGCAGCAAATGGTAAACAGGGGTCAAGATATGTTTGCTGCAACTAACCCAGTATCAGTGGATGTGCCATCACAGAATAATGCTACCCCATATCAAGCGCCATTGCTGCCTCTTCCAGTTCCAGCTCATCAGGTCTCTTTTTATTTATTTATTGTATTCCTGATGTTTTCTCGTAATCATCACACCTATGCATGATTTCTCATGGAAATCATGAAATATCTCCATGGTTTCATTGGTTCTTAGATTCATGATGTCACTAAGATTTACATTTCAACTCGTGCCATGATTTCTTATGTTTTTTTTGCTGTTTCTTAATGTGTTACAGTCTCGGATCCCTAGTTCAAGCATTGAGTTCACTGAAGAATTTGATTTTGAGGCAATGAATGAGAAGTTCAAGAAGAGTGAACTATGGGGTTTTCTCGGAAAAAACAATCAAAATGATTACAGTGAAGAAACTGCACTTGAGCCAAGCGAAGAAGGGAAGGCCAAGGTATGACTTAAGTCTCTAATAAAGATCTGAGTTTCAGTCTCGTGACATTATGTTAGTTAATATATGATACTTAAAAGCAGTAGTCATCATTATGTTTTTGCTTGGTGTAGCCTGCTTATAACAAGGATGACTTTTTTGACACAATCTCGTGCAATCAACTTAACCAAGTGGCAAGAAGCGGACAACAACAAAACAACCAGTTTCCTGAACACATGAGACAAGCTCCAGAGGTTTGTTTCATCCTTTCTATATTAACAAACCCAAAGTTTCAAAACTTTTCTCCCTCAATCGCTAAAGTATTTGGTTAAGTGACCCTTTTGCTCTCGTCATCCTTATTGCAGGGGTTTGGTAACCATTTTCAAAGGCCACTTCAACCACAACCGGGCCAGGGTGCATATCTCGCTGCACAAACCAATTACAGAGGCGGATATAATAATTACAACAACAACTACTCAAACTCGGGTTACGGTTACTACAATGGCGGGAGAGGCCGAGGCAGAAACACACATTTCTGACCTGGTGAGATTTCTATCTTCCTCTGGGCCACTGGCACTTCCTTTTACTACAGCTGTCTTAGAATTCAGTTTCTTTAAAAAAAAAAAACAGTTTAAAGTTCCCAAGATATGTAGGCGTATCATATTGGCAAGTTCATGTTCCTTTTTTCTGCTTTGTGAGCTTTTTGCCTCAGGAGAGAATATTGGTTCTTTATGTAGAGAAAGCAAAAACTATTAACGAACTTTTTGGTATATGCATTTTTGTTTTGTAGATCATGATGATGGTTTATGCAACCACATACAAATATATATATTTTCCATATGGTTTGATATATAGTATTTTATTTACATATACACATAAGCAAAATTAGTAACACTTACAAGTTAAGAATTTCTTTATTAAAACAAACAAAGCAGATTAGACATTATTTATATATAATTAAGATTCCTTAAAATTTATATCGGTAACTTGCAAAGTGCGTTTTGGCTTTACACCAAGGGAAAGAAAGATACCAAAGTCTTCCCCATGAGATAGGGTTTAGTACCCAATCCTTCAAATTCCATTATCCTCTCAATGCTTCACCACAAACCCACCAAGAACTTGGCCCCAGAGCCCGGATGCTGTCTCCTCTGAGTCCCGAACCAAAACCCGAGCCTGAGAGCCCCATTATTCAGTAATGCCTAGATTGGGCTCTCGTCATGGTACCAGTCCTTTCATCTGGTGTGCAGCAATCATCTGTGCACTTATATCTATTGCTGTCATCTTTGGCGGTATTGTTGTCTTCGTCGGTTACATGGTCATTCATCCGCGTGTACCCATTATTAGTGTCGAGGAAGCTCACCTCGATTTCTTTAAGTAGGGTTTCCGCCACTTTTACCTCTGTTAATCTTTTGTATCTTGATCATTTTAGTGTTCAATTATTTTGGTGTCTTGATCAGGTATGATATAGTTGGAGTCTTGCAAACGCAGCTAACGATTGTGATGCGAGCAGAGAACGATAATGCTAAGGCTCATGCGTTGTTTGATGACACGAAATTCACGCTAAGCTACGACGGTCATCCAATTGCGTATCTAAGAGCGGCGGAGTTTGAAGTTAATAAAGAGACATCAATGTATCACCATTACTTAGTTCAGTCATATCCAATACCATTGAATCCAACAATGATGCAAGCTACAGACTTTGCGATAAAACAAGATATGATTACATTTGAGCTAAAAGGTGGATCAAAGACTCGGTGGCGAGTCGGACCATTAGGATCGTTTAAGTTCGAGTGTAACCTTAGCTGTCAGCTTAGGTTTAGACCGTCTGATCATAATTACATCCGATCTACTTGCACTTCCGCTCATAAACATTAGGGACTCTCTACCTCTCTCTCTCAATTCTTTTTATTTTTACTTTATTAGCTTATATATTTTTGAGGTTAATTTTTTTTACCTTTCTCTAAAATAACTGCTATAATTTATATAAGTTATTCATGTTAATATCATATGAACATGAAGGAAAACTGAAAATTCTTTACCGAAATTCGATTATATACACATTTTTTTGTTGTTGTTGGGTATGCTTTTTATGTAAAGATAGGAAGGAACGACACAATGTGACAAGAGAAAGCAAGGAACCTGGAAACTTATCCTCAAAGTTGAGAGAAAAAGGGTCTTTTTAATAAAATAAACATATTCGAACATACCATAGGTTTATAATTGAAATAAACACTTTGCAAACAACTAATTTGGTTTGACAAAAAAAAATAAAAAATAACAACTCATTGGGTGTTCTACAATCTAAACCTGTATATTAAATTGAAAATTTTCTTTTTCTTTATATTTTTATATATTACAAGTTAAGCGTTGTAGTTTCAGCCAGTCTTGAATTAGGAGTTTAATCACTTACAAACAGTATCTTCAAATTCAAAGTTAGAAGGCGAGGTAAGCTTGAGCCCCACCGAGTTCCACATATCTCCGGTTCTGCATATATAATGCATTACACGAGCTACTGCTATAGTGTAAAAACCAAGGAATAACGTTAAGGAGAAATATCAACATTGGAGATTGGATTAGCTGATTGAAACATATTGGTTCAGTTATTGGTTAAGTAGATTGATACTTTGTAAATCAATTTTGGGTATAGTCTACGGTTACATTCTGTTTCGTCTCTCTCGTCGGGCTACAACTTTCTATAATGGTAACAGAACAAATATTCATTCATTTTCTCTGATTTCTTCGTGATTTTCTCAGTTCTTTACGATTTCATAAGCTTTATTTGCTTTTGATGTTCAAAGTTGAAGGAATAAAACATCCTATCTTATTTGCTTGCTTCTTAGCATGTGAAAATGTCTGATTCTGTGTTGCAAAACACCTTCGTAATCTGTATTATATTGATCGATTTGTCTCTATCTACCATTGTTTACTTTTCCAAAATCCAATCCTGAAAACCACCGCGAAGGCCTCGAATCGCTGCCTTATGGACTTAAGTTTCTATATTGAGAGTATAATTATCCTCTACAATCCTTACAACAAATTTTCTGATCCAATTAACCTTATTGAACTCAACATGCCTTAAAGTCAAAACCAAAGATGTTAGAGAGGAACCAAAGTTAGCAAGTGTAAACTCAGAGAAGGATACAAGGGAAAGATGATGTTATTGACTGTACATGAATGTGCTTATATACTCACACGAGATATACTCGTTACATATTCGATTCGATCTACAAACATATGCATCTATCTCTATACTAGAGAATATAACGGGACTTATTCTTATCCAATATGAGATAACAACAGGAGCTTCTAGATGACTCTAGAACCTCCTTAACACTCCTCCTCAGGTTGGAGCGTGTAGATCACACACGCCCAATTTGGACAACAAGTATCTGAAACTGGAACACCCAAGTGACTTCGTTAAAATATATGCGAGCTGCTCATGAGTGCGGACATGCGTAGTGTAAATCAAACCATCTTGAACTGCATTTTGTATGTTATGACAATCAACTTCGATATGCTTGGTACGCTCGTGGAAAACTGGATTTGCTGCAATGTGTATAGCGGCTTTGCTATCACAAACCAGTTCTATCGGTTTGTCATGTTTAACTCCCAAGTCCGCAAGAAGTTCTCGTAACCACACAAGCTCACTTGTAGTTAAGGACATAGCTCTATACTCAGCTTCTGCCGAAGACTTGGACACCGTCTTTTGTTTCTTTGTTTTCCACGAAATGGGTTGTCCTCCAAGAAGAACAAAATAGGCTGATAAAGTCCGCCTTGTTTGTGGACATGTAGCCCAGTCTGCATCACAAAAAGCTTGGATGATCAAGTCACCTCCAACCTTGTACAACACTCCCTGACCAGGACAACCTTTAATGTAACAAACAACTCGACGAGCTGCCTCCCAGTGAGCTAACCTTGGCTCATGCATCATCTGAGACAAAACATGGACTGGATAACATAGCTCAGGCCTTGTTATTGTTAAATAAACCAACCGTCCAACAAGACGTCTATATTGTGCAGGATCTTTGTACAAAGGTCCCGAATCAGATAACAACTTGTGATTTTGTTCCATAGGAATAGAAACAGGTCGACATCCAAGCAAACCTGTTTCTGCAATGATGTCAAGAGCATACTTACGTTGAGAAATAAAGATCCCAACTTTGCTACGTGATACTTCAATGCCCAAGAAATATTTAACTTTCCCAAGATCCTTCATTTTAAAACACTCACTGAGATATTTTTTTAACTTCTCCAACATCGGTAAATCATTTCCACAAATGATTAAGTCATCCACATAGATGAGAACCCGAACACATCGATCTCCTTTGATGTAGGTGAAAAGAGAATAGTCCTGATATGACTGAGCAAAACCAAACTTAAGCAACGCATTTGTTAGCTTCGCAAACCAGCACCGAGGTGCTTGTTTCAGACCGTATAACGACTTCCTTAACCGACACACTTTGTTAGGATCGAATGCCTGAAACCCTGGAGGCAACTTCATGTATACTTCTTCTTCTAAGTCGCCATAAAGAAAAGTGTTCTGTACATCCATTTGATGGACTTCCCACTCACGAGCTGCATCCACTTTCATTATAGCACGGATTGTAGTGAGTTTTGCGACTGAAGCAAATGTCTGATCATAATTTTCGCCTTCGACTTGATGATTCCCAAGTGCAACCAGACGCGCCTTGTATCTCTCAACTGTGCCATCAGCATTGTACTTTATTTTATACACCCACTTACATCCAAGAGCTGTCTTTCCAGGTGGCAAATCCTCTAAATCCCATGTCTGATTCTCTTCTAGGGAACCGATTTCACTTCCCATAGCATTCACAAACCTCTGATCACGCAT
>OVAP01000628.1:0-32191 GCA_900406295.1 Aurinia saxatilis
TTTTACTAATTTATTTTTTATTACGTCTTCTATCCCAGCAACAATTTTACTCGGATCCCGCTATCACGGAGACGGTCCGAGCAGCGTTCGAGAAGAAGGTTGCGAACCGCTACTTGATCAAGTGGGCAGATGGAAGAGCAAGTGGTTGAAGCTGGGCGACCACGCGAAGCAGTTTGGTTCTGCCCAACAGTTTGGGCAGGACTAGTCGAGTATTAGCAGACGACCAAGTCCCAGGGGCGGAGGATTNAATAGTCGTTTCGACGACGTGAGCGGAAAATTGTAAGTCGTAATTTTTTTTTCTTTTTATCATTGTTAATTACGATTAATAAATTTATAATATTAAATTTTAACTTTCTATTTTTTCATAATGCAGGCCGAGAAGAAAAAGACCCCAGCATCGCTTGTCGATGTTTGGGAGGAGACGCATCGGAAGTCCGATGGTACTTGGTTCTCCAAGCGGGTGGAACAGTACCATACGGAGATTACTTCCCGGGTCCAGGAAGCTTCTTCGCAATCCTCCAGCCCTGATGGCCAACCAATCGAGGTCACGTCTAACGAGGTCAACCGAATTGCAACCGAGGTAATTTTAATTATATTTAATAAGTCTGATTTTAATTACCTTAATATATACATATATAATAATACTTTATAGTTCATATATATTTAATTCATTATTTATTATAATNATATTTTATAGTTTATATATATTTAATTTATTATTTACTATAATGTTTATTTTAATGTTCTAATTAATATTTAATTATTTTTTTTATTTGATCCCCTAGGTTCTCCCTCGTAAAAAGGGGAAAGTGGCATGTACCGGATCACTCCGGATTGGAGATTCGAGTGGTCTGACTCCTACCCCACCTTCAGACCCGGTTCTTCGTGCTGAGCTCGATCAGGCGCATGAACTGATTCGCCAGCAGAGTCAGCAGATCGCGGAGCTAAATCATCGCAACGACGGCTTCGATATGTTATTCGACTACGTTAGGACGACTGATCCTAACTTCTCGAGCCTCCTCGCCGACACCGAACCCAAGCTCCCACAGGGGGACCATCCACGCAACAGTCGGTTCAGGAGGATAACGAACTCGACGGCGATCGATGATTTAGTTTTTTTTTTCTATTTTTTGTAAAATTTTACTTTTTTAATTATAAATAATTTTGTAAAAAAAATTAATTTATTTGCGTAATTTTATTTATTATTTTTTATTATTTTAACAGTTCGTCTCAAATTCCACGCAAATTCCAAGCAAAAAAATCTGCCGCAAGATCGTCGCACTTGCGACGACATCCCCTCCCTCGCACTTGCGACAGATTTGTTTGCTTGGAATTGGCGTGGAATTTGCGACGGACTGTTGAAATAATAATAAAAAATAGAACACATGGTAATCCGTCGCAAATACATCGCAAAACTTTGCAACGGATGTGCGTCTAACCCTCATGGGCGTCACACGTCCGTCGCAAATATTGCGACGGAAGTGAGACTCCGCGTCCTCTTCCTCGCAACTTCGTCGCAAGGCTTTAGCGAGGCGCTTGCGACGAAAATGCGTTCCTCGCAAATTTGTGACGTATATGCGACGTCTTTGTCTTTGTGACGAGCTATTTGCGATGGATTTTTTGATGTCGCAATTTCGACGCAAATCCTTATTTGCGACGAATTAGCGACGCTTTCGGCCGTCGCAAAAGACATGTTTTCTTGTAGTGATAGTATTTGTCTAGACTCGTTATTTTCCAAACGAATATTTTTTTTGCTTGTTGTCTTAGAGATTGCCCTTGTTATGCTTAGAGAAGCTAAATCTTTGGTCGTGAGTTGGTGCAAAAGGTTGTGGTCCGTTCTATTGGTTACGGTGCAAATACTTTGGTATTTTCTTCTTATTGGATGTTTGAGGGTAGATCACGCATTCCAGTGCCACGTCAACGTTCTTTCGATATTGACTTATCACAGTTTCAGACTTCTTGCTTCTGGGTACAACAACATTGAACATTAAGTTGTTGAATGAACTATTTTATAACAAGGATGCGACATTAATTCAGCAAATTAAACCATCCACTGCTTTGCAAGATGGTTATTGTTGGGATATACTACCCGGGTGCTTACACGGTTCAGAATGGATATAATTTACTCATTTCTTGCCACAATTCATTAATATGTCCTCCACTACCACCGCTTTAAAAAACTTTATGGAGTAAGATATGAAAGGTTGAGGCTTCTCCAAAACTGAAACACTTCTTGTGGAAGGTTCTCTCAGGAGCACTAGTTGAAGGAGATTGTCTAATTTTTAGAGAAATAAAAGTAAACTCTTTGTGTCCAACATGCGGGAGGGAGAAAAAAAAAATCTGTCACGTTAGGATTTTTTGTCTCATTGCCATTGAAGTTTGGAATCTCTCCGGTTTAAACAAATCATCACATGAATTTCATCCACATCTATGGTGCTAAATCTGCATTTTCTTGTCCCACAAGAAACTCCACCGAGTATACATTTATCTTTTCCTTGGCTCTTTTGACAAATTTGGAAGTCTTGAAATGCACTTGTTTTCGAGAAAAATTTGTAGATGGTTAACTTCATTTTTCCAACGCGCTTAACAAGATGTGGCATCTTGGGCAGCGGTTCAAAACTCAATTCAAGTTCCTCCAACTACTTCTTCTCCACGGGTTTGGGTAAAACATGTTCAACCTTTGCTTAAGTGTAATGTAGCAACCTCTTGGATACATCCAATTCATTTAAGTGGTATAAGCTAGATTTACGAGATCATTGTTGAACTCCTCTCATGGTTGCAACTCCTTACCTCTTTTGAATACAAGACTTCAGGCTAAGCTTGCCAATTTCTAATGGGATTTTCAATGTATTAAAACTATACATTTACATTATATTGTCATCGAGGTCTCTGGCCCTCGGTTATTTGATGGTATCAAGCACCCATGTCATTTCCCATCCGCTAGGTCAATGCTTTCAATCATTCATGATGTAAAGTTGTCTTCACACAACCATTAGAGAATTAGGTAGCAATCAAGTGTTACCACGGATTGTTGCTACCAATCGTATATGTAAGACCCCAACCCACCCGGTACCAAACCAAAGTCAAATTGAAGGCTAGACACAAAGTCTATTCGGAGTCACAACAAGCGGAGTTCAAGATCCTTGCGCCACATTAGCAAACACCACCATTGGACATTCTTAGCTCAGCCACCTAACCTGGAAGAAGAGGGCAGAGGGGGGGGGGGGTAAGAAAATCTCCCCAAATCACAACAGTTACATGTTTACCAGTTAACACACATACAAAACTCACAATCAACAATTCATTATCTAACTATTTCATACTTTTAACGGATATAAATACTAATTTAACATCAGATGCAGTCATACACATGATTATGCACGTCCATTTACGCGGCTCACGCTTATTTCCAGCACATAATTATTTCCGGATTTTCGGAGGACAGAGAACCAGATTTCCCAGCACACAATCACATGACAACCAAATAGATCCAACATATAAATTTTCATGAACAAGTATAATAGATTAAATTAACCATCCTCACTCATAAATTCCATCACTTTTCTCTTAAAAGATTTTAATTATTACTCATAGTACAACACACAATTTCAAACAAAGTCTAGATATGGTCTTAACTTGCAGCACAAGTAACATGTTGAATTATGAATAAGACAGATCGGGTCCTCACCTGAAATTTGGTTTAATTAGATTGGAGACGCATAACCAAAACGTAAATATCTCTGATCATAAATCAAATCTTTCCGGTTCTTCTTTCTAAGGAAATTTAACGTTTGGATCTTCGATTTGATAGGTTTTGGGTCGTCTAGTTCCTTTTAGTTTGCGAGATATCGGTCTTTCAAGGTGGACATGTTGTGAGACAGATTTGACTCGCGGACAGGTTGCAGAAAAACGGCCATAACTCTCTCACCGCAACTCGGATTAGGTGATATCGGTCTTCACAGAAAGCTGACTCTCGAGACTTCGATTTGGTGGGTGAAACGTCTCTTGAATCCCTACGGTTCGCCGGAAATATTGCCAGAAAGGTAGCGGCTCGTTGGTTACATTTTGGCAGAGTTTCGCTGCCTCTTTTCTCTCATGCCTATCGTGAGAGGAGAAAAACCCTTTTATAAGGAACAGAGAAGAGACCTAGGTTTTTTCTTACTGGACCTCAACTTCTTGGAGTTCTCCTTAGACTTTTTTTTTTATTTTCCAAAAAATTATAAATAGCCAACCCGAGATGTTATAATATATCTCTTGTAATAGTCCCAAATGGTTAGCTGTTCAATTCGTTATTGATGCAGTTGGTGCACCTCAATGCTTGTACTGATTATAGTTTTTTTCTTTTGTTCCTTAACTATTTGGTTTTGGAACTTTGGTTGGTGTATGACATCAAGTCCAAGTTGTGATCTAGCAAAGTTTCCCTTGTGACGAAAAAAGAATGTCATGCACGGGCAAGTCTGGCATAATGTGTATCTTGTATAAATTAAAATGGCTTATCACGCACCAAACGAAATTTGATAACACGTTCATATATATTAATAACAACATTTTAATATTTACGATCGCACATGTTATAAAGTAAATTAGTTTGGAATTTGGAATGAATATTGTGGGGTTACTTTATAGAGATCACGTGATAGGGAGAGCAATGACCTTATTCTGCCTTTGAGAACTTAGCAGGTGGCGAAGAGTCGATGCTACCTCTTCACCAAATTGTGACTACGTGGTGCTCTCATGAACCCATATCCTTATCTCACATGCTAGACATTTAGATTCTCTTACCAAACTTTTCATGTTTAAAATATACAGTTTCCCGTTTCTTTATTTCTTAGTTATTGTTCCCAACGCCAGGTCGTGTCCCTAGCTCGTTAAATTTTGTCACACTCGTAGGTACATACTCGTCGTACCAAATTGTATATGGTTATTGGTGGTGTATTTTTTATTTCCTAAATTCTCACAATAATCTTATGTTTCTAAATTGACAATCGTGGAAACAAATGTCTTTTTTCAGGTTATGTTAGTTTCCCTTTATCGTCAATAGATTTTAAATCGATTGTCAATACTTTTTTTTTGTTTTTTTATAGCAACAGCATAGGCAATCCTCATATCGGTTCAGTAAACTAGTCTGGATGACGGTCGTTTACATGAATCAAATTTACACTGTGACATCTGGCACTCCGAGCCAATTTGTCTACCTTAGTATTCAAACCACGTGGAATCGAAATAAGTTGGGAGCTTGAGAATTTCGCTTGTAGACTTGCAAACGCGTCTAAATACATGCTGAATGCCGGCCAAGAAGAAGGAGATGACGTTATCTTCACAAGCTCTGTGGAGTCCGTGAGAAAGATTATTTCAAACTTCTGGTGAGAGAGCATACACTCCATAGTCCAGAGGAGAGCATCAAACTCACATGAAAGCGGAGAAATACTCCTCCATAAATTTCAACATCCAATAAGATCATTGTCTGGTCATGTTGATAGACCCAACCGATACACGAGGCATTATCCGTCTCTTTCCATGAGCCATCGACAAAACGCTATGTACCTCGGAATTGCTCGATATCCACAACACCCGACTGATCGAGGGAATTTGAATTTTCCTCATAAATTTGTGCTTGTTCCCAAACAATTTCTTTACACTCCGCAAATTTCAAAATATATTGCGGTGACCGATCCTTGTTATTCAAAACCTTATCATTTCTAGCCTTCTAAATAAACCATAAAATCCAAAGGAAAAACTTTGGTATATTCGGTGTCGGGATTCGCCAAAATAAATAATCCATATTAGCAAAAACTGATGTCAACGGAAAGACCGTCAGATGTGAAGGAATTACCGATTAAGCCTATGTCTGTAAAGCGGGAGGACACTCAAATAGTACATGTTGAATAGTTTCCTCCGGTGCTCCGCATCTTCCACATATAGTGTCACACCGAATTCCTCTTCCTTTAAGATTTACTTTGATTGAAAGACATCTCGATAAAGCTTACCACATAAAATTGTTTATTTTTTGTGAACAATGAGTTTTCCATACTTGCGCCTGTAAAATAGTCACCTGCGGACCAAACAATCTGGCATTATGTGTCTCAGAAACACGCTCAAATTCTATTTGATATCCGGACCGTATCGTATACCTGACCGAAGTTGTAAACTGCCACCCTGATTTATCATGTTTATGGGCTTGACTTTGCGGAATCCCCCATATAACTACAACATCTTTGGGGTCAAATAGATGACTTACGAGAGGGACATTCCAAGTTTTAGTGGTAATATTGATTAACTGACTGACTGTCAAATAAGGATAGAAAGACCGACCGGGACTCCGCGCAGGTCGAGGGGTTGTATCCGGTAACCACGGGTCTGTCCAAACTAAAATTGAGTTTCCAGACCCTCACCCTTTTAATGAGTTCATGTTGAACTAAATCTCTGGCCGAAAAAAAACTCTTCCAGCCATAAGAAGGGGAGTATACATTTCATGGGTTCAGGAGATCAAAATTTCGATAATACCGTCCTTTAAACACCCTTGCAAATAATGATTTTGGGGCATAATTAGTCTCCACAATTGCTTTGCAAATAAAGATGTATTAAAATCATCTAGTGTACGAAATCCAAGTCCCTCATCTTTATTTTTCCGACATAGTTTTTTCCCAGGTTTTCCAATGCATCCCCTTTTCCGTTCACCTGATCCCCACCAAAATTGAGCTACAACCCTTGTAATTTTCTTTGTGATCTCTTTACGTATCCGAAAATATGACATAACTTAAGTTGGTTGTGCAGTCGCCACCAATTTAATGAGAATTTCTTTGCGTCCTTTTGATAGTAGTGATGATGCCCATCCTGTTGTCCTCTTTTGGATTCGATCCCGCAAAAAAAGCAAAGATTTTACACTTCGACCCACCTAAGCTTTTCGGGAGACCCAAGTAATTTCCCATTCCCCCAACATTTGTAATATCTAGGACTTGGTCGTCAATAAATTTTAAATCAATGAAATGAATACCCCTGATCTATTGTGTAACTTACACACAAGACTGTAATAAAATAATATTACTTGTAACCATGGGGGGAGGCATGGTGTAAGGAAGGGGTCAACTGACCCACATAAACCATTAAAAATTGTTTTATTATCTTGAAAAAATTATATATTGAAGGGATATTTAATTTAATATTATAAAATAATTTAATTATATGAAAACTACATGACATTTGAAAAACTTTTTTTAAAAAAATTTAATTCTTAAAATTATGGAAATACCCTTAATTAATTTACTACTTTAAAATGTATTTAATGACAAAATAAAAATATAATATTTTTTTGTTTAAAAAAATATTTATTAAAATAATAAAAAATAAATTAAAACAAACCCACTTAGAGATAATTGTTATAAAAAGCTAAAAAAAAATATTTTTGTTAAAATAATAAAACCGAATTTTAAAACGAATTTAGAGGTATATGTTAATTTTTTAAAAAAAATACATATATATTAAAATAATAAAAACAAAATCGTTTTTGGGTAAAAACACACAATCAATACTTGTTCGGGATTCTTCGAGAGGATCAAGAACAGATCGGTGTGGACACAAATACAAGATAAGCAAAAAGCTTTATTGATTATTTAGTTAAGAGAAAGTCTTTCATAGCGTAAGATTTTAGGGTTCTTAGGACAGAAAGAGATGATCTCACAAGTTTATACAAGATTATGACGACTTAGAAATAAGTTAAACTCATAGATCTTCTCGTATCAACCTGATCCTTCTTACCTTTTTTCTTTAGGTCGGCTCCTCTTGCTTGGTACTTGGGCTTGGGTCTTCTCGGCCTTTGACAGGTATTGAGCTGTTTATAGTATTGGTCGGCCCAACTATTCACCATTCCCAGATGTCTTATATGATGACGAACTCGGCTTTCAAGAACAGACAAGAAGCATGGGCCGAGGAGATGATTCAGTCTATATCCTCGACATGATCTACAAGGTACAGAACTGGCCGAGGACATGACTTGGCTTATTTCATCGACGTCATAAGTAAAGAGAACAATGCCGAGTTCATGAATCAGTTAATGATCTCCGCACACTCAAATGAAGATTCGGCCGAGGTAGGGACTTAGTTAGACCACCTCGGCATTTCACAGCAGGTGCGTTGTCGAGGTCATGTCTTAGTAGATGACCTCGGCAATGCCGATCAAGACTTAGCCATTTTTCCTCGTTTGCAGCCCTATGATCGTAGGTGAGGATATTTGACCCACGCTTAGAGATAATTTTTATAAAAAGAAATACCTAACTAAAAGATCTTGAAAAACGTGATTTTCCAACCGTAAATATTCATAATCTAACATGAAAAAAACTTTGATTTTGTAAAGTGAATAGAGATGTGATGTATATATTAAAGATACTAGATGAATATCCGCACTACGCGCGGTTTTAATTCCTAAATTTTTCATCTCCATTTTTTCAATATGCTCTTTAGGAATTTGGTCGGTTTCTAATTTCTCATAGATATAATGAGCTTTAAACGACACAAAAATATGCTAAAATGAAACTATATTTGTATTAAATACGAACAAGCTGGCCAATTTTATTTTATGGACTCGGCAGGTGTAAGATCCAATTGGTTTTGTTACTCTTCCCATCTTTACTATTCTTCATATAAAAAGCATAGATGGACTCAGGTTATTATGAGAATCCATGTACCACAACAACACAACATCCCACAACTTTTAAACATCTCATGCGAAAAGGGAAACATGAACTTAATTACAATATTAAAATAAGTAAGCTAGAGAAGGACCTACAAAAACACAATGATGTACGCATTAAGTTTTGAGTATATGGCACAACCTTTACTTCTGCCATACTTGTGTAAGATAGCAACTCTCACCTCATAACTCACTTAATTGACTAATAATCTACATAACATCACAAATGGTTAAGTTTGATCATTCTTGTGCAACATCATGCCTAACGTAGCCATTTTTAAGAAAACCAAAAATGCCACCTTAGACAAATTTTTGAATAAGTCTGATCCAAAACACTATTTTTAGATTTTGTTTGAAGGCATGAAGACATGACAAAGGGGTGCAAGTAAAAAAGTAAACTATAAAATTATAAAAAGTCTTACTTAGTTATTATAGGAGAGATGTTTAGTAGCACAAATGAATCTCCCATTTCCTCACAACAGAATCGTCAATGTTGCCAATCTTTAATTTTGAAACTGCCCCACAACCTTTGCTTCCTCTTAGAGATCAATCATATGAAACATTTTCATTGGGTATATTCTGAGGTGTACTCTGAGAGCCTTAAAATGATAAATTATAAAACGTTATAATATTCCTATGAATCAATATTTAAGACAATGGTAGCTGGTCACAACCATCAATGGTTAACATGTACCTAAATATTAGTGAACTTTAGATTTTTGTAGGTAAAGCATCTAGACTATCATTGGCAAATCTCAAGATACCCACCAACAAAGAAAAATCCAGTTAAGATCTTCTTATGCTTCATTTGCAGATAGAAAAAAACAAAAAACAAAAAACCCCATAAAATCTCAAACTATCTAAAATTCAATCTCAGCTATGTTACATTTTCAAATGAAATATAAGAATGATTCATTTCTTTCAGATATACACAAACATAGTCAAGTGAACTCGATTTGGACAAGAAAGATTACAAAATCATCTTATTATCCTTGTATGTATAACTAACTTTGAAAGCTTCGATGATACTCGTCTTTGTAAACCAAAATGATACACATGTCAGTATTTAATGTATTAGCCTTTCCTCTCTTAGATATCCTACAAAACAAATACCCAAAAAATTGAAACATGCCCCATACCAGAATCCGTTGTTATAGTCAAATCAAGCTCCAAATTCTAAACCCAAATAACCAAAAAACATGAAATTCCACGAGATCGTTCTTGACATGTCGGGAAATATTCGAATCCAATCAAGCGTAAACCTATCTCCTTATTTCGATTTGATAGGTTTATAAAAAAGGGTGTGGGCAGTTTTATAAGAACACATTGATATAGTTCAGAGCTCCGTTTTAAACTCTAGGGAGGAAGACGAAGCGGAAGAAGATTGAGAAGTATAGAAGTCTACAATCCCAAACGATAAAATAAAAAAATGGAGAGACATGTCAATTAGATAGAATGGCCACGTGTCGCTGCCTGGAGAGAGCTCCTGCTCTTTTATACAGTGAATTTGTTTCTTTTCTGTATTGTTTACTATAAGAGAGGTAAAAGAAACAAATAATAAAAAAAATTCTCAAATAAGTTCAAAGAGCTAGGTGAGAAACCGCGCTCCGCATGGATGTTTATTTGTGTATTGTGTTTAATATATATATTATATCGTGGTTATTGATATATCTTTGTAGCTATTATTGTTGTGTGTATTATACACACACACACACATATATATATATACCAATAGTAATTGATTATTTTTAAAAAAGTTCAATTAATATATCTTGAAATTTACAATTTACAATAACCCAATGCATAGAAAATTATAAAAAATCCAACAACTTTTTTTTATAATTTTTTTTTTTGTGAAACAGAGACCATAATATATTGGTTGTTTAAATTATAATTTGGAAAAGTCCACACAAAGTTTTGAAGAGAGATACACGGAGGAATGTAATGGACGAGAGAAGTGAGTTAGCTCATCTTTAAATATAGGTTTAATATTATTTCAATAAAACTAATTAAATCAAATTACTTTAATTAATTCAAGAGTATATGTGTCAATCATATAGGGTGACCATGTGTCACACCATGAAAAATGCCTCCTTCTCTTTTATATATTAGATTTAAATATAAATTGATTCTTCACTGACGTAAAGTTACAAAGAGAAAACATATTTCTCTAACTACAATCTTTCTTTCTTATTCAAAATGGTGCAAGAGATTGGAATATGATGCATAATCAGTCTTGGAATTTTGTGATTGATCAGAAGAAAGGAGGAAAGTTATTTCGAATCATAGATGACATGAAGTTTGATGAAGTGCTTCACATGGTTGTTAAAGATTACAACATAGATGGTTTGGTTGATGATGTAAAGTTTAGTTACATGATGTCTGGAACTATATGTGCGAATATACCAGAAGATAATTATCCAGTGATCATGAATAATGATTGGCAACTAGAGAGTTTTATGGAAATTTGTCGTTCCACATTCATTCGACTATGTATTTCAATGAAGAATCCAAATTCAGAAACACAAGGTGCAAAGAATGCCATTCATGATATGATCATTGATGAAGCTGATGGTGATAGTCATCAAGATGTTGGAGATCATACCAATGATGAAGTTGATATGAAAAATATTGATATCCATAATGGAAATGTCATTCATGGGGTGATTACTTCAAAACTAATTAGCTTTCACGTGGAAGATAAGAATGCTTTCGATTCAGCAAATGTTTTAATATTTTTTCTACGAATCAAATCCAATAGTAGTAGTTGTAAAATATGTGTCGCAACTGCAAATGGAAAATACGAGCCGTTGTCTGAGAATATTTGGGTGAAAAATACATTAACAAGCACGTGTGCCACCATATATGAAATTATATTTTTTATTTAAGAGATTTATATCCGTTTATTTTTCTTATTTTTTTAGTTATTTATTTTCTGATTTTTTTAAATATTATCTTTTGTTAAAGCAAAAAGAAATTTAAAAAAAGATATAATGGGTTTTTAACATATCAAAAACTTATTTTTCAAAAAAAATTTAAATATCATTTATTTTTTAAATAACTATTTTTTTTAATAATATTCACAAGAATCTTCTTTTTATGGACTCCACTAAAAAAACCTATTAACCTCCATAAAATTTTAATTGAAGTGCAATCTAACAAATTTAATCTAATAAAAGATTATCATTGTTAGCTACAACACAAAAATTAGCTCTAAAATAATTTAAAATGAGTGAAAACCTATTTATATACATTTCTTGTTATTTTAAGGCCGGCTCGATCATACGAATTGGGTCTGACAATTCGGTTTCTGTTTTGAATTACCCTTGGATACCCGGCCCTTTACCACGACCAGCAGTTTGTCAAGGGATAAATTAGTACCCCAACCTTATGGTCAATCGTTTAGTAGACCCCCTCACTCATACTTGGAAACTGGATCTACTAAATGCGATAATGGTCCCAGAAATCATTCCTTATATCCGCAATATCCCGATCAGTCTTTCTTTTAAGCCAGACACTTTAAAGTGAAACTACACCAAATCGGGAATTTATATTGTTAAATCCGATTATCAGCTCTTGTCGAAAGGGCCGTTGTCTAAGCGTGTGGATCGTTCTTTTAACCTACATATTACAGATTTGCAAGTATTTGCCTGGAAATTACAGTGTCCGTCCAAGGTAAAACACTTTGTTTGGCAGGTTATAACAGGGTGCTTGTCAGTAACCGCGCAGCTTCAAGGACGAGGAGTCTCCTGTGATGGTACTTGTCCTCGTTGTGGTGCAGAATCAGAAACCATTAATCATACGTTATTTGAATGCCCACCATCGTTGCAATCTTGGGCCCTGTCGAAAACACCTTCTTGTCCAGGGATTTTTCTCGGGCCTTCGTTTTTCTCTAATTTTGATTATTTATTCTGGCATCTTCCGTCAGATTCGGTAGACAAGGCTTTCCTCTAGACTATTTGCTATATTTGGAAAGCATGGAATGACAAAGTTTTTCGAGATTTTGATTGGGATCCTCATGAAATTGTTCAACTGGCAGAAATGGAAGCTCTCACATGTGAAGGTGCTCCGGGTGCGGACCATAGTGGGTTATCCCTATG
Organism: Aurinia saxatilis; assembly: GCA_900406295.1. NCBI lineage: Eukaryota > Viridiplantae > Streptophyta > Magnoliopsida > Brassicales > Brassicaceae > Aurinia > Aurinia saxatilis. The sequence goes on from OVAP01000628.1 coordinate 12,787, forward strand.
TCTCCGATACTAGGATCGTCACACTTATGTTACTCTGATGGCTCCTGGTCCGCCGCCGAGAATCTTTCGGGCTTAGGTTGGTTCCATAGCGACTGCGACACATGCGTACTTATAAGAGCTCGTAATATTCGACGCAGTCAATCCTCTCTACACACTGAAGGGGAAGCTCTGGTTTGGGCTATGGTGAACATGACTGAGCCACACAAGCTTGGCGTCTCTTTTGCCACAGACTCTCGCGAGCTCGTCAAGATGGTCTCTTCTCCTAAGGATTGGCCCGCCTTCTTGGTCTACATGGAGGACGTCATACGACTAAAGAGTAATTTCTCTAGTTTTTTGTTGTTCTATGTACCCCTTAGCTGCAATACCAAAGTGGATGTCCTTGCACACAGTGTCAGGATTTACTCGCAGATATCAGTTATGTTAGTGATGTATCACCGACTTGACTTTCCCATCCGGTCTTATCTATTTTATAATTGCTGACGACAAAAATAAGAGAAATATATATATATATATATATATATATATATATATTCTTGTTATTTTATGACTATATTCATCTTTGTTCTTTTTTAAAAGTATCATATATATATATATATATTTTAATCAGGTTAGAATTCCACCGATGACATAAAACAACAGTATTCAAATAAAAGTAGCTAACACTAATGGACTAGTAAAAATGTTAGAGACAAGCGAAATAAAACAAACATAATATCATAACCTTAGTTGATACTGTTTTTCTTTATTTGTACTGATATATCAGTTATTGTTATAGTACGAAGTTCCCAATAAAATTCTAAATTAAATTTATAGGCAAGACTTTATATTTTGTTCTGCTTCTTATGGTTTTTTTTTATTGTGTATTCACAATAAAATATATTTTTCAGTGAAATTTATGCTTTTAAAAAAGAAGAAATCAATGACCGCAAATAATAAAAATTGACTCTTATAACTTTTATTTTTTTCTGCTCCACCATTGCTTGTAACAAAATAGTTTTGCTAAAATAGTTTTGCCGAAATCATTTTCGATTTCTAATATATATGCAATTTTTATAATATGCATATATTTTTTTCTAAAATTTGAACCTTAGATTCGATGTAAAAGTCTTTAAACTTTTAACTTTTGGCCAATGAATTTTTACTTCTATATTAAAATTTTTTTTCTTTTTTCATCTAATTTTATTAAGACTTGAAACTTGAGGATTATAACACCACACTAAAATTAACACAGGGCCGGCAGACAAAGGAATTTTCCGGAGACTTAATCCAGCCTTACATAAGATATGCCAGAAACAACACAAGAGTTACAAAGAAACAATCGGAATCATAATTATCCTAAAAACAAGCAAAGAAAATAACCCAAACGCTAAACAAAATTCCTTAAAATGTCTCTTGCACATGAGCCTCCAAGAAAGCTGTCGAACGAAAATCGAATAAGCAAAAACAGACCTTTGATTGTGAATGAGGCTACCTTCCAAGAAAGAGCATGGCTTGAATTTCCAGAGAACAAAGTCCGATAGAAGTAGTTGAGGTTTGTAGAACCTGTTTGAAGCATGAGACAAACCAGAGGATTTCCTCGAGCAGATCTCGTCCCGATCTAAGCGTAGAGATACAAAGCGTTTGAGAAACTCCACGGGACCGGTCTGGCTTGTGAATAACAGATCCGTGAACGAGACCAGAGGAGGCGACCAAACATGCAAACAAGAGACAAAAGGAAATTAAGTTTAGACAAGGGTTAGATCCGTTACTGAAAGGACACGAAAAAACCGATTGTGAGACAAGAGAGAACGGGTTGGGTAAGGATCGTTGGATCGGAGAACCAAAACGAAATTCCCGAGTTCAAAAATCAAAAAATGAAAAGTTATGGGAGAAGATCTGAAGAAAAACGGCTAAACCACACCGAATAAAAAGATCGGAGCTAGTGACTTTCTCCGTCGATTAACCTTAATCGAAAGATCTAACCGAGCCCCGAACTAATCATTAATCTGCTTGAAACCAAAGATCCAAACTAAACAAAAATAATGAAGACAAAAGATCTGACCGGTGTCAACGGCAAAAACTACCGGAGACCGGCCATATAAATCACATGCAAATTGAAAAATTCATAAGCTAGAAAGAAGGGAGACGGTTAGAGACCAATAGTTATTTTTGTGCTAATACTAACTATATTAAATTTCGAAAGTGTTTTTGGACAAAATATGACATATTTTTGGGGGTAAAATGAAATGTTTACAAAGAAAAATAAAATAAAATCATCTATGAGCATTATCAGCCGAAGTATGAATGCCATTGTAATGCATAAACAATCACTTTTCTTTTTTAGACTAAAAGACCCATCACTATTTATTTTCTGAATTCGTTATTTCATGATCACTTTTACTATAATATCATGAGGCTAATCATTATGATTGATGATAGATACTGGAACTCCCTTTTAGTAAGATTGAAGCAATACATAGGAAAAGGATCTTTCCGTACACGTGTCACATGTGTTTTTTTTAACATTCTTTGCTATATGTTGACAAAACTGTTATATAAAATCACCACATTCGTTCCACCTCCAATAATTATACAGAGTTTGTTCCTTAAATCGACAGCTTGTTGCTTAATTAGTTTTACTTTTCATATTTATTCCAGATATGAAAATATACAGAGTTTGTTCCATACTTTTCTCAAAATAGGACGACTGCCCTACTTTGTTTTTCAGATAAACAATTGTCAACATTTTTTATAATAGAGTGAGTGAAAGTCAAGACTCGAATGATGCATGACCTTTACATATTTTTAACAATTTGCTAGTAAGAAGTTATTCCCCCAATTTGGCTTCTTATTAAAATTCAAATGGAAAAACAAAATGGTTAATGATTGCTAAAAACATCTCTGATTTACTAAGGTTAGTAAAGAACCTTAACTGTGAGCAGCACAATTGTAAAAATAAACAACAAATTTTGTAAGATTTATATTCCCTCTATATAAATATATAAACAGTTTTGACTAAAAATCCGTACATTAAAAAATATTTATTTTTTATATATTTTACAAAAAAGTGTTTTTATCTCTCCAATTAATAAAACAAATAAACCTACAAATATTTTTGCAAACCAGTAATATTAGAATTTAGCGATTAGTGTTATCACTTTATCATCATTGGGATTCACATATAATTTAGTGCATATTACTGATTCACATAAAACTAGATTTTTCTTTTATTTGGGCTGTTAATGACATATAACTAGAGTTTTTTGGGGACAAATTTTTCATCTTGATTACAACAATTTAATTATTTATATTTGGTTTTGGTCAACTAGACTGTAAAACCAAATATATCACTATATTATTTTTGTTAGTGCAATTTGTTTTTCAGAAATAAAATAAAATAAAATAAAGAAATATATTAAAAATGTATTTGAAATTAGTTATTTGTTTTGTAGATATTATTCTAAATACAGGTGAGATTTTTTCCGGGAGAAAAATGGAAAGATATCTTAAAAATTTATTCAAATGAATATTAAGAGGTAAATTTTAATATAAACAGATGGTAGAAGAAAAGGATAAAAATCAGAAAAGAAAATGAGACAAAAACATAAAATTCTTTTTTGTCAAGAGAGAGTGATTGTCACGCGCTAGCGATTCTTGGCGGGCCATGATAGATGCATGAGTACTGAGAGAGAGAGTCATGCGCCATTAATGTGAAATTGTCCCTACTTTCTCCATTGCCAGCTCATCTTTCATATTTATGCCAAAATTCCTTTTTCTACCAATCCCTTAAATAATAATAATAAAAATGTAACGCAAAACTGAAATTAAATATACAGTCAAACATTTTATCTAGAGTCAAATATATACTGTTACATTTTTGGTTACTGCAAAAACGGTAATATATATCGCAAAACTTCCATTAAAATGGTGAAAGAATCAATTAATATGCTAATAAAATTTTTATACTATAAAATGGTAAGATTATTTTACAGAATTAGAGTGTTTACCCTATAAGTTTGATACAAAAACAAAAGTGAATATTTTATATCCCATATTTGTTGCTCCTTTCTTTCCTTTGAATGGTTTCCTTTTGACCGTCATAGAGAAAAGTGAAAACAAATAAATCTCAATAGTGTAAAATCAGAATATAAAGAGCGTGAGAGCTTTTATTATTCAGAGAGAGAGAGAATCGGAAGACAAAACACCAACAAGGTTAATATTTTATAATTATCTCTGCGTTTCTCTATGAAAATGTATTAAAAGAATCGTTTTTTTTCATCTTCTCCTTCGGATTTGTTTTATGTTTTTCTAGAGATTTGCGTCGTCTCTCTGTAAGTTATTGTAAAAATCGAGTTTTTTTTTTTTTAAAACACTTGTTTACTGTTTTTTTCTGTGTGGATTTTGCTTTTTATATAATCGATCTCGTCCCCAGATTTCTAATCTCTCTAGGGTTTTAGCTGTTTTGGTTTCTGGGTTTTTGTTTGGTTTTTCTGGGTTTCTCACTCTCTGTTTGTTTTTTCCGAAGAACAGGAACAGTGAAAGGTTAGGGTTTTTGTTGTGGTAAGAGAAAAATCGGAGCGTTTGTGACGCGGATTTATGTCGGCTGGATTTGAATCGGCTGTGATTTTGTCTTTGATTAACATCTCTTGTTCGATTACATCGTCCTCTTCATCATCTAGTTTGAAATCTGGTCTGGCTGCTGTTTTTCCCAAGGCTCTTCACTTCTGCTCTAAGCAGAGGCTTGTTCTTGAGATTCCGTCTCTTTCCATGCGTATAAGGCCCAAAAGGTATAATCTCTTTCTTCGTTTTCGTCTTTGTATTCCTTCCTTAGAGATCTGTGACTAAATGATTCGAGTTTTGGTATGGCAGGACTTGTTCTGGCTTTGAAGTATTTGGGGGTTTTCACATAAAGCAGCAAAAATTCTCTTTTTTCATAGTTCGCTGAGACTTTGAGAGACGACCCTTGTTCTCAGTTTTGATACCGAGTGTTTTTTTCTTTTTCTTTTGAGTGATTTTGATCTTTTGTGTTTTTCTTGGAGTGAGAAAAGAAATGGTGGCGCTTAGGAAACAAGAGTGTTTGAGTTTTAGTGAGATGGGGAAGAAGCACAAGAGAAATGTTCTGTTGTCCCATCCTCAAGAGACTCAGCCTTTGAGAAAAGTCAGGATCATTGTGAATGATCCTTATGCTACTGATGATTCCTCTAGCGAGGATGAGCTTGACTTTCCTAAGCTTCCCAAAATGAAACGTATTGTTCACGAGATTAACTTTCCTCCTGCTCTGGCTCATGTGGAGCCTCCTTCCGAGAGTTCTTCTCAGGACAGCACTAAAACCATTATCAAGAAGGCTGTTGCTTCTTCTCGTGCTAGGTTGTCTAAGAAAGCGGTTGGGGTTAGGCAGAGGAAATGGGGGAAATGGGCTGCTGAGATCAGGCATCCCATCACTAAGGTCAGGAGATGGTTGGGTACTTTTGACACTAAGGAAGATGCTCAAATGGCTTACAATGTCAAGAAGATTGAGTTTGATGCACTCGTTGCCACCAAATCCACCACCCCTGGTTCGTCTGAGAATGTCACTAAATCCACCACAACCGTGTCTGAGACGAGTCAGTGCTCTCGCTCCTCACCTGCTGCTCCTCTTGAGCAAGACACCTCGGCTTCAGCCCTTACTAGTGTCAAGAAACCAGAGACCGCCGATCCTACTGTTTCCAGCAAGGATATGTTGTTCGATTTCGACTTTGCTCATCTAGAGATCCCTAATCTGAGTTTCTTTGCAGAGGATGGAGGAAGTGGGCAAGAGCTCGACTTTGATTGTTTCCTCTCTGATGACCGCTTCGATGGTTTTGGGTTGCTTGATGATGTGAACGGGTTTGAAGACAGCGGTCCAAGTGAACTACCGGATTTCGACTTTGCAGATGTTGAGCTCGAGCTAGCTGACTCTAGCTTTGCTTTCCTTGATCAAGTCGCGCCTCTCAACATTGCTTCTTGCCCCATGAAAAGTTTTGCAGCTTAATAGGAATTTTTAAGTATGTTTTCAAGTGAGAAAAAGAGTTTATAGTTTTCGTTTTTGATGTTTAGTAATTGAGACATACATAAGTGTGTTCCGGTGATAAGTAAGATCTTAAGACATAAAAGCGGGTTTTGCATTTAGGAGTTTGTTCATTTTCGAGGTTTTAGCGGGGGCAACAAGATGAAGTGTGAAGCTTTCTCATTCATGAGTTTGTTTTGCTGTGTCTGGTTCTTAATCTCTTGTTTTGGGTTTTTCAATTGTGCTTTTAGAGCCGTCCAAAACAAGAGTTTGACTTCCATTACAACCACCACTTGCATCTTTTGTATACCTCCCCTCTTTTTTCTTAATTATAAAGATACTAATAGAGGCTTATTATTTAATTTAATGTGTAATCTTTTATACTTCTTTGTTCTTATCGCCTTATATACACATATGAAGCGTTAGATTCTGACGTGTTGCGATTCTCAGAATCTAAGAGAAAATGACAATTCATGAATATGGTGGCCTCACTGTTTCTCTGCTGATTCGCCGCGCATCCACAAAACAACATCCTTACTAAATTATGTAATTTTCATTATGGGTTTTGGTTGTTTTTGAGGAAGTAAGAAAAGAGGTTGAAAGGAGAGTGGGAATTAAAGAGGAGATTGCACGGAAGTGGCAACAGGTCAGGGGTTTGGTTTTGTCAGTTTACTCAATTAACTCCAAATATTTATAACAGCTGTATGGCATTTTGGAATTTAATAATTCTGGATTATAAAAAACGTTATTAGGAGGACTGAGGAAAAGTCAAAGGACGAGTGTCTACAGTATTCTGTAGTATTAATATATCACTCCCACTCTCTTCCACTACTTTTCTTGTGTGTGGTTGCACATGCTTTTGTATATCTTTTTTCTGTACGTGCGGCATGTCTCTCAAGCACGTGATTTACTATAAGAAGTAGAAGTTGAAATGCACATGCTTGAGGTAGATGACTTTTCATATTCTTGAAATAATTTTATGATAATACTCGCATTCATACAGCTTTTAAGTGCTTTTTGAAAATCTGTGAGATTATATAGTATGAAACTCAAGTCCAAACTGAAGAGTAAGCGAGCCAGAGCCAGTCAACCCGAGATGGTCTTGTAAAATATCCGCACAGAGCATGCATACTAAAAAAAAAAAAAATTCATGTTGAGGTTTTTAATATGGATTGTTTTTGGGCTAAATGATTAAGAACTAACTTTCGGCCCATTTCTTAAAAGCCCAATTTAGTCAAAGGTGAGGAATTTTGTCAAAAGGTTTCACAAGTTGTTGACAGAAAACGTGAAAAGGAGAGAAATTAGACATGAGACATGGCATTATTTGTTAATGTGTCTAAAACCTTTTTGCATATGTTTATTTCTTGATTTGAACTGTCCAATTTATCAGATTTTAACACAACATTATCTTGATTAATAACCTCCTTTATGAACAGTTAAAAGATAACAGAAGATCGGAACAAGTGATTGATCAAGAGCAGCAGCCTCGTTAATATTCTGGAACCAGAAATTAAAAGAGGTGCTTCAGTCCGTTATAACTTTACTTTATAGAAATAACTATTGATGATCCAAATTAATAGTAGATTCTTCATAACATTCAAATTTTACCATTTTATCATATATTTCTATACATTTTTTTTTTGGGAAAACTATATAATCTTGTTATTAAAATGCATGTTTTTAGTGGGTTTCTAGTTTTCAAAGTGTTTTTAGGTTTTTAAGGAAAATATGTTACAGAGGAGTGTTTTTCGCGACATTTTCTCATAAGACAATTTTCTTATACCAAATGTTCGTTCATCACTCAAGATCTTATACATTTGGGGGGGAACTGAAACTCACATACAGATAGTCATGAGTTTTACATTTGATGAGAAAGTTGAATCAAGTAATTCGGAATTGTTAAACGTTATGCTCGAATTACCAAAGACTGGTCGGAAGGAGTAGTTTCATAAGGTAAGAACTGTAGCATCATATGAAGAGTAACCCCAACAGTAGATTGTTCTCCGATTTCGACACAAGATAGATGACGATGTTACTTTTCGTTTTCAAGTGGTTTGAAGCGATCATAATGGTTAGATCTCAAGTTATGCTCATTATAAATCGTTATATTGCAAGAGCCTATACGAGTATTTCCATCATTTGTCGATATAGTCTTACCTGTGATTTGGTGATGATCGTCTTACTGAGTATTACCATATTCACACTTACTAGATCTTGCATGGGTGTCTTACTCGGAGGGTCAGTAAGGTACGATCACGAGAGTGCCATGGTCATCAAGTGTAAGTAGGGCATTTGAGATGTTTACTAGTGTTTTGGTAAACTCATTATTGTAAAGATTCGTTTTCCAATTTTTAATGAAGGAGACTTTTTTTTTTTTTTTTCCGCATTGACCGGTGTGAAGTTCTAATCCTTTATCCGTAAGGTACAACTGTTACACAACCCCTCTCATGACGCTTGCTCAAAATGAGGAGTGGTGGTTGAAAGTTAATGTGTTTCTCTTACCTTTCAATGAACAATGTACATGGCTCTATATAGCCGAATTGGTTACAGAACTTTAAGGAAATAATGGAGCACAACTAGGACAGTTACAACAAACCATAAACACACGTATATTATTCAAAAGTAACAGAATATTGACATATTCTATCACCCTCCCGCAGTCGAATCGTTTGGTTGCCGGACGATGAGACTGGATCGAAATTCGGAGTGTAATGACGTGGGTAAACCTTTGGTAAATATGTCAGCGTATTGAAGGGAAGAAGGAACATGAAGCACACGTACTTGTCCGATTGCAACCTTTTCGCGCACAAAGTGGATGTCTAGTTCAATGTGCTTTGTGCGTTGATGTTTGACTGGGTTTGTGGAGAGATAGACGGAGCTAATGTTGTCACAGTAGACGATGGAGGCTTTGTGTATGGGCCGTTGGAGTTCAAGCATGAGGTTGCGAATCCATGTGAGCTCGGCAACTGCATTTGCAACTCCCTTGTATTCTGCTTCAGCACTGGAACGGGATACTGTAGGTTGACGCTTGGCGGACCATGACACAAGGTTTGGACCTAGGAAGACACAGTAACCAGACGTCGAACGCCTCGTGTCAGGACAACCGGCCCAATCAGAATCGGAGTAGGCAGTGAGATCGTCGACCGGTCCTTTTATTAGCTGGAGACCGTGTGTAAGTGTGCCTTTGATGTAGCGAATGATGCGTCGAAGGGCAGTAAGATGAGGTTGTCGAGGATCGTGCATATATAGACAGATTTGATGTACTGCATATGAGATGTCGGGGCGTGTGAATGTGAGGTATTGAAGCGCACCCGCTAAGCTGCGATAGAAGGTTGGGTCAGGAACTCGTTCACCATCGGAGACAGATAGCTTGGATTTGAGGTCGACTGGTGTGGCGATGGGCTTGCAATCTTGCATTCCGGCCCTGTCTAGGATATCGTGAGCATAGAGAGATTGAGAGAGAAAGAGACCTTTGTTGTTGAAATCAGCCTTGACTCCTAAAAAGTGCTTGAGTTGGCCGAGATCAGTCATTGGAAATTCACCTTTGAGATTTGCTTTCACGCGATCGAGAAGAGAAGTGGTGGAAGCGGTCAATATTATATCGTCAACATAGATGAGGAGATATGCGTATTCAGCTTGGTGGTGGAAGATGAATAAGGAGGTATCGGCTTTGCTGCTCACAAAACCCAGACTCGTAATGAACTTGGTGAAGCGCGAGTTCCAGGCACGAGGAGCCTGTTTTAATCCATAAATCGCCTTGTTCAACTTACAAACATAATCAGGATGAATTGGATCAACAAAACCTGGTGGTTGATGCATGAATACAGTTTCATCTAGATCGCCTTGAGGAAACGCATTTTGAACATCAAGTTGGTGGATTGGCCAATCGAGAGAGACCCCGATGTTGAGGACTGTGCGAATGGTCGCAGGCTTGACGACAGGGCTGAATGTTTCAGTAAAATCCACACCGGGCTCTTGCGATTTACCATTTGCAACGAGACGAGCCTTATGACGAGACAAAACACCATTAGCATCATATTTGTGTTTAAACAGCCACATCGAGCGGACTATATTTGTATGAGGAGGACGAGGTACCAAATCCCAAGTTCTAGTCTTAATCATAGCACCGTGTTCAACTTGCATTGCAGGGTTCCAGTTGGGATCAGCTAAAGCTTTGAGATGGCTAGTGGGAAGAGGAGAGTGGGTGGATGTGGTAAGAGAGGTGATTTTCTCGGCCTTAGTGATGCCAGATTTTGAGCGTGTTTGGATGGACGAAGGAACGCGAAAAAGAGGATCTGGGCGAGTAGGTTTTGAAGCCCGAGATGGTTGCTCAATATGAGGCTGTGGGGTTGTTAATGGGCTTGGTTGAGTTTGGGCCGTGAACGGGCTTTGAAGGATGTTTTGAAATAAAGAGGAAGGAGCATCATCATCGTCTAGAAAGTGGTATGAGGTAGGAGGCACGGTGGCAGTGGCTGCCGGAAATTTGGTCTCGTCGAAGACAACGTGACGCGAGATGATGATTTTGTTGGTTTTGAGCTCCATACATCGGTACCCACGGTGATTTGAGGGGTAGCCAAGAAAGAGGCAGGGGGTCGATCGCGGTGATAGTTTGGAGAGATGGGAATGATTTAAGTTTGGAAAACAGAGACAACCGAAAACTCTTAAGTGGTCGTAGCTGGGTTGCTGATTGAATAAAAGAGTGAAAGGAATTTGATGATTTACAACGGAAGATGGAGTGATGTTTAAGAGGTGAGCCGCGACATGGAGCGCTTCTACCCAATAAGACGGGGCGAGTTTGGCTTGAAATAAGAGTGAGCGTATGGAGTTATTGATGGTACGGATCATTCTCTCGGATTTCCCGTTTTGTTGAGAGGTGTGAGGACAAGAGAAGCGAACGAGAATGCCATGGGCTGAGAAATGGGATTGAAATTGGGCATTATCGAACTCACCCCCATTGTCGCATTGAAATTGTTTTATCTTAGCGTTGAATTGAGTTTCAACCTGAGCAGAGAAGTGTAAGAATTTGGAAAAGACGTCGCTTTTATTGCGAAGAGGATAAACCCAAAGATAGTGGGAATATTGATCTAGGAAGAGAACGTAATAGCGAATACCGCTCAAGCTTTGGACAGGAGATGTCCATACGTCGGAGTGGATGAGTTGAAAGGGTTGATCAACACGAGAATTCGAAGCAAAAAAAGGTTGTTTGATAGCTTTACCTAAACGACAAGGTTCGCAAGAGATGGGAACAGAGCCCTTATTACATGATATGGAATTGGAAGTAAGAATTGAACGTAAAGCAACATTATGAAGATGACCAAGCCGCTTGTGCCAGAGATGAGGTGTAGCAGCAAGGAGAGCCGTTTGTGGGGGTGGTGACTTATTAAGAGAGGCAGGAAGAGAGTAGAGGTCACCGGAGCTATCACAGCGGAGCAGTGTTTCCCGGGTTGGAAGGTCCTTCACAGAAAAACCGAAAGGATCAAATTCAACACTGCACCAATTATCTTGTGTGAATTGCCTAACAGAGATCAAGTTCTTGACGATATTGGGAGTGACAAGAACGTTAGACAGAGATAGCATCCGAGTTTTTGAAGGAAAAGAAGTAGAACCAATGGAATGAGCTGGGATAGAAGAACCGTTACCCACAATGACTAGCTGATTGGTGCTATGTTTAAGATTAGTTTTGAGATTACCTGCAGACGGCGTAAGGTGAGCAGTGGCCCCGGAATCCATATACCAATCGCCAGCAGAGGTATCGGTTAAGGTATCGGAGGTATACGCTTGTGGTAGCTGAGAGAAGTCGACGACGTGGGCTTGGGCAGGAGGTGTAGTGCGTGGTGGCTGCTGATACGGCCATGACGGATGTTGCTGAGGCCAGTATGGTGGAGGTGGAGGCCAGTAAGGCTGTGGTGTGTAGTGGTGGTGACGGTGGGCGTCGGTAGAGGTGAAGTTGTGGGAAGAAAAATTTGTCCTGCCGCCTCTACCTCTGTTTGTGTTTGATCGGGAATGGCCACGATGACCTCTGAAGTTGTGGTTGCTGCCACGAGGACGACCGTGAGTCGAGTTGGACTGCGAGGCTGGAGGCGGAGCAGTAGCAAGGAGGGCCTGCGAGGATGAAGCTGTGTTGGAGTGAGCGGCGGTGGCACGATGAGGCTTTTGTAGTCGTTTTTCTTCCCACTCGAGCATTGACTTTGCGGAGGCATAGGAGGGAAAAGGTTCTTTGTGCTTGATAACGTTTATAATGTTATCAAACTTGGCATTCAAACCGTTGATGATGTACATGACTAGCGTGCGATCGGTGACGGGAGCATCAACATTGGCTAGGAGATCGGCTAATGACTTCATCTTTTGACAGTAATCGTGAACTGACAAGGCACCAATCTCCATGGTTCGGAGTTCGTTGTCGAGTTCGATTGCGCGAGCCTCTTTGTTGTTACGGAACTCATTTTCAACACGGAGCCAGAGATCACGGGATGTACCACCTGGTTTGAATGAGGAGCGAAAGAGAGGTTCGGACATGGTCCCGTATAGCCACAGCTTGACCAATCCGTCACGCTTATGCTAAGCAGAGTCGGCGGGACCAGTGGCGACGACGGTGCCATCGAGATGGCCAGCAACATCAAACGTCATACAGTGTGTGAGGAGCAGTTCGCGCCAGGCGTCGTAATTGTGCGTGTTGAGATCGAGAGTAACTGGAATGTGATGTTTGATGTTGGTGACACCAAAACATCTTTCCGTGGTATTGCTATTTGCGGCCAGGAGAGAAGAAAAGAGAAGAAAAGAAAGGAGAAGAAAGGAGAAAGAAGACAAGAGAGAGGAGGATCAGATCCTATTGCTCTGATACCATGAAAGTTAATGTGTTTCTCTTATCTTTCAATGAACAATGTACATGGCTCTATATAGCCGAATTGGTTACAGAACTTTAAGGAAATAATGGAGCACAACTAGGACAGTTACAACAAACCATAAACACACGTATATTATTCAAAAGTAACAGAATATTGACATATTCTATCAGTGGTCAGAACCAGCCGACGATTTTTCAAGGTTCTCCTCGACCTCGGCAATCATGGTAATCATATCTTCGGTCAAAATCTAAGGAAAAATCTCAGCACATGCGTGGATGATCTCGGCAGAGGAATAGGAAGGGATCGACTCTCAATGTACGACTCCTCCCCAATCGGTGTAACTATCGGGTTGATTGATGGGTCATCATCAGGAACAAATGAAGACACTTGCCTCCTCTTCTGGTGGTAATCGAAGAAATTTTTTTTTTTTTATGTGAAGGCAGAGAAGGAGCAATGGGGTTTAAAAGGAGTATAGCAGAGCAACAAGAAACTATATTATCGAGATATGATTGACTGAAACGAGGGGAAGATTGGTAACATTTGAACAAAAAAAGAGAGTTAAAAGCAACAGTGGAAATCTTCTGGCATATTAGGTTACTAAAGAAGGAAATAGTTCATTGAAAGGGAGATTTGACATCCAACTAACTTAGATTCTTCAAACAAACCAAACTTATCTGAAAAACTCGGTGGACTTTCTGTGGGGGCAAAGTTCCAAGCCCATTAAAAAAGGTCCATTCCCAAAATTATAATTAAAATGCACATTACTATATGTGTTAGGCTACAAACCATAGTCAAATGATGAATATATTTTTAAATCAATTATTCAATTATGCTTATTATAAATAAATAATCTGAAAATCGAGTGAATCTCAAATCAAACCAAACCTCTATATATATATGGTTCAACCTTGATAGCTATCTTCTCTTGACCAAATAATTCAAAATTTGAAAAAATCTGAAACTAAACTAAAATCCAAATCGAACACCCAAATAAATGTCCACCATGGGATTTGAACCCCCACCCACACAATCCATGTTTTGCAATGATTATCAACTGTTACCACTTACCATTACAAAATAGTTCCGTGTAAATCACTAACAAACACTCAAAATATATAATCGAATTTACAAAGGATAAATGAAAACGGTTCAGTTGATCTGAATTAGGTTGCGGGTTCGGTTAGTTCGGTTCGGAAAATTCTGTAAAAAATAACCGAATAAAAATTAGGTTCAGTTCGGTTCGTTATCGGTTAATTTTGTTTTTTCTACCAAACTGAACCGAAATTTACAGATTTTTCGGTTAAATTCGGATATAGTTCGGTTTTGTTGGTTAGTTCGGTTAATTTCGGTTATTTCGGTTTTTTTTTCCTCTTCAAAATTTTATTTGTTATTGGGCTAATCTTAATTTTCTTGGACTTTCTGTTTTTTTTTTTTTTTTTTTTTTTTTTTTTTTTATTATCAAATGTTGGTCCTTGAGTGGAAACCTAAATTTGGTTGTTTATTTTGTTACTGGCAATCGTTTGGTTGTCGGCTTTGGACTCCGGGGAAACATTCCGGCTTTGGTGTTGTTTTGGTTTGTACCGATTTTATTCCGGTTGTAATGTTCTGGTCTGTTGTAATATTATGGTTTGGTTAATAAATTTAGATGACAAAAAAAAAAAAAAAATGGAAACCTAAATTAGTATATCATATAACGGAAAAAAAAACCTAATTGTCTAATTTCTCTCCAGCCGCCTCTTGTCCTCCACCTCGTCTTCTTCTTCTCCAACTGCATCTTCTTGTTTTTTTTTAATCACTAGATCTTGTGCTTCTTCTTAATGATTCAAATTCTGATGATAAAACTCATATTCAACTTCTTCTTCTTCTTTCTTCTTTGTAGATGATAAAATTCGGATTTAGTTTGTCGTCTCTCTTTCGATTTTATGACATCGACATGGTCAAAACAACAACATTCTTGTGTTTTCTTCAATAAACTTTAAAATCAAATAGAAATGATCATGGTTATTAGGTTTGGTTCGGTTAAAACGTTCGGTTATGAACTGAACCAAAACCGATTTTATTTTAGAACTCTACCGAACGGTTTACACTCACTAACCGATCTAAAACCGAATCACCCAAATTTCGGTTTGGTTCGATTTGATTCAATCGGTTTGGTTTAAAATCCCAACCCTAGAATTAGTATAGGGTTAATCTTAAGCTATCCTGAAATCATAATCGATTTGTTTCCGTAATCATCCTAATAGAAGCTAGGGGACGAAACCAGGAGTGTAGGTTGGTTTGTATAGTCCATGGAAAATAAAGGATGATTATGGTCCAATCGTTACAAAGACATTATTATCAAAATAATAGAGATATAGTTGGGAGGAGGAGTGTCTCTTAATGATCAATCCTGTCAAATCTCACCGAATACTAGTGCTACTTAATACGTCCCTGCATTATTGCTATTTAACTGTTGATTTTTCTACTTCAAGTTTTTTCTCAGTTCAATAATATTAGTAAAATTATTGCCAACTCCAAATAATCTTCTTGCTAAAATGCTTAAATTTTTCACTACAAAAAATGGGTTTTTACATTATGAGAGTTGTCTGTGAGAAATCTATTGCTAAGATGATCAGAGTTTATATGTAGTCGAGTATTTAGATGGTTGATCAATATATCTCCTCATAAGAGAGTAGTAAATTTTTTGAAACAATCTCATAAATCAAAAACCACTTTTGTGAAATTAATTCCAATGTTGTGCCAATAATTTCAAAATTCTCATATCTTTTTCTTTGTTAATTGTGCAACGTTCTCAAGATGGAATCATTGGCTAAAAGGCATTGGAAAACATTTCAAGTTATTCCTTTTTAGGTTGTCGTATGATAGGAATCAAAAGACAGATTGTCAAGTTTTTAGGACTGCAGAATTTACCCTGAGCATAAATTAAGTACAAGAAAGAACAATTATACTACTCACATTAAAAGTAAAATAAGGAAAAAACGATAATATATTTTCTTTTGTAAATAGTTGATAGTTGCAACTGATTCCTACAACCTGAAATGCGAATTAGAGGGTTGGATATATTTATTTATAGTATTTGTTAAACGTCTTATAAGGTGGTTGGCAGCTGGTTGGTCTATCCGTGTATTGATTTTATCATGTCACCTTATCCTTCTGCGGCGGGACCGTTGTATTATATTTATGTTGTTGACAATTAGATATATCTATGATCAATTGAATGAATGTAAACTCCTTTATATATTTGATATGTTGTAAATGTTACATGCTTACAGCTGAGTCATGTTGGTGCAGAAATTATGGCACAATTCATTATTATTTGCAGTTAGGTACATTAAACTAGGTATCCCAATGAAATTTTTCTCTCTCTACCGATTTCTCCTCTATCTTCTTTCTAGAAGTCTCTTTATCGGTGTTTACTCTCTGGCTGGTGTTGGTGGTCTCCAGCCACCACAATCGGTCGGATCTCTTTGTCTTTTTCTTTTGTTTCATTTTCTAGGTTTTTTTAGAGCTCTTTAGATCGGGTTTGGATTGATTTCGTCGGATGAGGTAGGCGGTGGGAAAAATTATATCTAAATTAGGTTCAATCTTTTCGATCTCTGTTTCAGATAAGGTTTTATTATCTTCTCCTTTGTCTTTCCCATCCGTTGTTTAGGTAACAAAGGTTTTATCTAAAAACCGGTTATCTTTGCCGATTAGATTGATCTCTCCGATTTGAAGCTGCATGTGTCTTTGGATCCCTTCTAGCCTACCACTAGTTCTTATGTGGCTTTCTACATAATCGATTTTGTTTTGATTAGTAAGTCTCTGGTTATCGGATTCTCGTACAAGGTTGTTTTGGAGAAGTTTCGGGTCTCTTAACTTGCGAAGCACCTGTAGTTCTTCCCTAATAATTCCGATATGCAGCTGTCGTTCTCAGTAGCTCAGCTTTGGTGGATTCGAGCAATGCAAAGGAGAGTTGGTTCCGAAGACCGCCGGCATTTTGCTGGCCTCCTCCTCCCAAGTTCTTCCTTGTGCTTGTAGTTAAGGTCTGCATCATCTATCGACGTGTTCGGCAGACTCATGATGTTTTTGTTTTTCAGCATCTTTGGTACCCTAGGATTCCTAGATTTAATTTTCTTAATTGTTATTGACTCTTAGTTTGTTATGTGAGGCTTGTGTGTGTGTGTGTGGTTAATTGTCTGGAACCTAGCGTTGGACTCCGGTGATGTTAACCTGTTTTGGACTCCAAGGATTGCTCTATATCCGCCGGAAATGTAAATGTTTGGATGTTTAATAAAATTTTCTTAGACGAAAAAAGAAGACGATATATTAAACTAGGTACAAAAGTTCTAGTTTGGTCTGAATTAATATACCTACCACACCAAGTTTGTTATCTAAAAAATATTCGAAATTATTATATACATAAATTAAACCTGAAATAAATCATTAGACATTTTCTTTCAATTTATGAAACTTTTTGAATTTAAGTTTTACAAAACATATATTTCTTTATATTATGAAAGTTAACTAATTATTGTTGTTGTGGGGTCTGATCACCCCTGCAAAACGTCAGATGATGAATGACTAGGTCAGTTGGTTGACATCGACCATGGCTGGAATAAGAAGTACGACGGCGAGGTCTTAAGTGCGACCCAGTTTTCACCTTAATAGCAAGCTCATGCGCAGTTTGAGGGCTAACTCATTTTCATCAGGGAGACCTCACCTTAAGAATGACCTCACAGTTACAATTGCCACTTGTTTGCGGTTGAGCTTGAGGGACGCACGCTCATAAGCATCTTAAATGCGACCTAGTTTTTGCCTTAAGTGCGAAGTTCACGAACATCCCAAGTGCAAGCCCATCATCATTTGGAAGTGATCTCGCATTTTCCAGAAGGTTAGATCGCCTTTATGGGTTCCAAATCACACATATAGGAGAGCATGATATCATTCTTTATAGATCAGCCCCAATGTGCGATCTCAATGATATATGCGAGCCCATGAGCCAAAGCATTCTTTAAGCGTAATAACAAGCCGACATTGAAGATGTGGAAGGATCGAGAAGAGCTAGTGGAAAAAGAAGAATCTTTGTCAACAAGGAAAGTTAACAATATCCGTAGGTCGGTTTACTCAAGTATATGAAGAGATCTAGGCATTGTATCTTTGATCATCTCTTTCTAGCTAAGAAACACTGTACTTCACAGCTACAAAAGACTTTGTAATGAAGCACTTTTCATACAAGCTAATTAAAACCTCTATTCAACTCTTTGTTTGAGATTTCATTCACATGAAGTTTAGATCCCTAAGAAGTTCACGAACAAATTTTGATTATGTGAATTTTGGCTCACACAATTTGGCGTCGCAGTAGAGAAAAAAATTCAAACACTTGATGCAAACCTTGGAGAGGCTAGTTTGAAAATTATAAGAAGGTTAACTATCTATATCATGAATTAAAGGAGTTAAACACTAGAGAATGTTGTTTGCAATTTTTTTAATAAAAATGTTGAGACTCTCAAGAGCTTTTTCAATATATTTGTTGACCTTGAACATGATATGAAGGATGAAGCAACTCCACTGACAATTCTACAAATGACGAAGAATGTGTAACAAATGCAGGCGAATAAGACGCCTATGATGGAGAAGAAGTTGAACATAGAGGTGATTACATAAACATGATTGATGGATTCCACATAAGGAAGTCTTTGAATGCTCATTGGAAGACGAATCATCATATATGGAGTCTATCTCAAACTCACTAGAGTATAAGAGCTACTAATCTCACCAGATTCTCTTAGGATCTTTTAAAAACAGGTAAGTGATATACACAATTTTACCCTATGTATTTAACTGCAAGTGCACAACAAATGCGTTATAGTACTTAGGGATCGAATCCACGAAGACTGATAAATTGCAAACTAATTTTAA
The DNA here is from genome assembly GCA_900406295.1 of Aurinia saxatilis. Classification (NCBI taxonomy): domain Eukaryota; kingdom Viridiplantae; phylum Streptophyta; class Magnoliopsida; order Brassicales; family Brassicaceae; genus Aurinia; species Aurinia saxatilis. The sequence goes on from OVAP01000628.1 coordinate 31,537, forward strand.
ACTATTAATTTAAACTAGGATGAAAGGTTTTCAATTTAAATAACTAAGACATGTGACTAACAAATTGTTAGGGGTTTAAAATCAATTAATGCAAGGTTAGACTTTGGGACTTCGATAAAAATCCAAACTGTGCCTGTTTCATGCCGAGTTTCGATCGACACTCTACATACAAAATCATGGATAAGATCAAGATCGTGTATGCCTTGTTTTCATGGACAAAATAGTCATCCACCTCACAATTACTCAGATATCTCTTCATTAATCTTTTACAAAGAGGCTGTTTGAGGAACAACCAAGGGTAAAGAAGAAACTCAAGTGTGATAAGGAGGATTCATTCTCATTTGTCACTTCACCTTGTGACTAAAACCTCAACCCACTACAAGAAAACAGAGAAATTATGACTACATGAATAGTTGGTAAAAAGTCGCAAAACCGTGAAATTATGACTAAATTGCGACCGAAGCAAAAAGTCAGTTTGAGATCGTCGGAAAAAAAGTTGGTCGCAAAAGCGTTGTAAAATGAAGACGAAATTGCGACTGCCATTTCCAGTTGCAAATTATCCGACTAAAATGTGACCGGACAGATTAATGGGAATTGGTCTGCCACTGATAATTGCAGTTGGTTTGCAGTAGTAAAAGCGGTTGCAAAACAGTCT
>OVAP01000629.1:0-32176 GCA_900406295.1 Aurinia saxatilis
ACCCGGCGTCGCAAATTTCCCTCGCAAATGGCGTGTTTTCTTGTAGTGCCTGGAGGGTAAACAAACCCAGTAGCCCAACTTGTTCCTTCCTTGTATCCATCCTTAACATCTTTAATGAAAGAGAAATTACCTAGAATAACCCACAATTATATCAAAACTACTAGAATAACACATTCAAGGTGGAGTATACTAGAATAACACAAATGTTTTGCCAAAAGTTATAATACCTCTTTTTGAATCTAATAATTACAAATGTGCCAGTTTAACTAGTTTTTGCCAACTAAACAACATATATCTAATTTAAATTTAAATTAGTGTTAAATTATTTATATTATTAAAACATCAAAATTATTAACTCCAAAACTCCAAAAATATATCTTAAATTTACTTTTTTTAATCAAATAATTACAAATGTGTCATTTTGATTAGTTTTTGTCATCTAAAAGAATATATCTAATTTTAATTTTAATTATTGTTAAATTATTTAAATTATCAAAATTATTTAAATATCAAAATTATTAACTCCAAAACCTTCCCTCATCTTTGTCATAGTTGAAAATATCTTCTCTTTCACGTTCTATCGATCTTCCACCACCAAAACCATTCACTCCTTTGACTAACCTCTTTCTCGTTAAATTCCACACAAAGACGAATCGGATTTGATTTCCATTAGAGGATGAACTCATGAAATTGTCTAGAGTTTCCAACAAAGACTGGAGGTGTATCTCTTGGTAGCTTCGCCATCCTCTACTTAGGGAACATGTAACTCAAAAAAACTTCATATCGTTTCTTCTCCATCTTGTAATCTTCGTGGACGATCCTTAGTACATTATCAAATCCAGTTGTACCATTCATCACAAGAATCTTACAACCTTTTTCGGTCAGCCATAAATAACCATATGTTCTTCTTGAATATCCATGAACCACATACAAGAACAACTTGGTCCATGGAAGAAAAAGATTTGGTATGGATCTCTGCAATCGAAAGAGGAGACTTGATAGAAAAAAAAGAGTATATTTGGTTTAGACTATGAAGAAGTGGAGAAGACTATGAATAAATCAGAGAAGAAGCCATGAATAGGGAAAAGAAGAAGCTAAAAATATATTTCTGCGTGTGGAGGCTGAAGAAGAAACAAAATAATTAGAGATACTGCCAAAAGAGGAAAACCTTAATTTTAAGAAAGTGGAAACGTCTACAGTAATAAATCTGCCATTGCATAAAAAACTCTGCCACAAGTTTTAACCGCCAAAACTCAGAATCATCTAATTTTGTGGAGTTGAGCCGTCGATGATTTATTAAGTCTGTCATAATGTCAAACAAATCTGTCACCAAAAAATCTGCCACATACTTAAAAAAATCTGCCACGGAAAATCTGTTGTCAAAGAAAGTGTTATTCTAGTAAAAAAATAAGTCTGTCGTCACTTAGGAAGAAAAATCTGCTATGAAACGATGTCCACTTTTTGATCAAAAAAAATCTGTGGCAACGTAATAAAATATATCATCACGTAAGTGCTCTTCTAGTAATTAAAGTTTCGGCGAAAAGTAGTCTGTTTTATAAAAGTCTGCCGTCAAAGAGACGTAAAAAGCAAATATGTCGTCACTAGAGCAAAAAAAATCTATCACACGTAAATTAAATCTGTCGTACATAAATTAACTTGTCACGTGATAAACAAATCTGTCACCGTATAACCAAAAATAAAAAATTAAATCTGCTGTAAAAACAAAAATCTGTCATGATAATTTAATTCTGCCACCGCATACGACAGGGTTTTTGTTATAAATCTGCCAGACTCGGAATTTTTCATGACTAGAATAGTATATAAAAAAAAATCTGCCGCTGCATTCATAAATCTGTCACGAATTAAAAAGTCTACTGTCACAGTATCATTAATGGCATTTTCGTAAATATTGTTTTTCGTAAAATTCAGTAATGGCATTTTTCGTAATTATTTTTTCATCAAAAGATAAAAGGACAAGGTGGCCATTTAAAAAATATCACTAACCCAAACTTTCACTTGACAAAATGGTAGTTTTCACTAAAATATGTATTATTTTTTTCCCTTAATGAAATTCCAAAACTTATTTCTGTCAAAAAAGATTATTATAATAGCTTGTTAAGTTTGTTCTCATGTAAACCAATTATCTAATTATTGAACAAAATAACTATCAAGTCAGTCAACAAATACATAATGGTACCTACAGGTATTGAACAGACTCAACCTCAAATAGATCCTCAGAATCAAACTCACACATCGAGAATTTAGGATGACCTTCCAACACGAAGTCACCTAGGTATATATAAATTCGTAAATGTAAAATCATACAAACTTTCTATTACTTTCCAATCATCTTCTACCAAAACAGGGTCGAAATATTCAAACAACTGATGACCAACGGTTGCTTGAATCATATATCCCTACGACAGAAAGATCAAGAGATTGCAAAAACACCGACTTCGCATAAATCCTAGCAATATAGGGATATACATTATAACTTACCAACTTATCAGTGAGAATCACTTGTAACTCGTTTTGTTCCTCGGGGTTTGAGTCGTCCATTTCCTTACGATCTTAACCCTAATCACAGTGTCCTCTCTCCATGGATTCAACTGTGAAAGCAATGTACTTCTCACCATGATTTCACTTGGGAAAGTGAGAAATGAGACATTACAAAAAAAATGAAGTTTAAAAACATATGTAGAAGCGATAAAGACGTTGAGTAGTGGGGATAACGCATCCTTTCACATACCAACGTCCAGAAAAAAAACGGTCGACTTAGTTACGACAGCAAACGGTTGAGTTCAATATTAAAAAAATATATAAAGTTATTTAATTACCATAATTATTATATCATCATAAGACATACTGTATAAGCTAATATAAATATAACATAAATGACTTAGAATAATGGACAACAACCAAACCGATATGAAATCAAATATATCTGTATTAGAAAATCATAAAACGCTCCAGAAACTACCAATAACAAACAAAACGCACACTCCACCATGCCCGTGCGGTGAAGTAGTGGATTCGTGCAACAAAAGTCAACGAAGACTCTACCCAGACTTCAACAAAATTCTAACACCAGTTGCGCACCAAAGAACGACACTCAGTAACAGCGCAGAGTTCAAGCAGGGCTTAATGGTCTTTTTAAAATCGTACTTTCTCTGCTTTTTATTGGGTTGTGGATACATACATATATATTTTTCGTCTAAATTTTTATTAGGCATGCCCTAAACAACAAAGTACGAAGGCAAAGGCTGGAGGCTCACAGAAATGGCCCCAGAGTCCAAAAGCCGGAGGACACAGGAACGTCCCTGGACAAAGTCTAAAAATGAGGATCCAAACAAGCTGAAAAACACAGAACAACAAAGCAAACTAAAAAAAAAAAAAAAAAATTATCTAGAATAATGAATTGGCCTAAAACAGGGTAATTGTAAATCAAGTACTAAAAATGATTGATATCCAAATAAAGATAGTATAAATAAACAAAACTAATGTTATAGAACGATTAAAATAGACAAAACAACTTGAATAGCATATATATATATATATATATACATTTTTTTATCTGATATGTAATTGTCCCAAGTTAAAACTTCATGAATCTAGCCGGAGTCTAATTGGAGTCTTGCCGGACTTTAGTTGGATTCTAGCCGGAGTGCAGCTAGGGTTCAGCTGAAACGTGTCATGTTTAGTGTTAGCCGAGGCAGAGTTATCCCCTGTTTAAAAATGGTGGATTTGTCGAACAAAATACACGTAGGACACATTTATTTAACCTCTTCGCTACTCTACCGACTGGGTATGGAAGCCTTGCATCTGGTGCTTTAACGTAAGCATAATAACCATTACGACACACAATTCACACTGTCGAATATTGCTACATTATTAATTAACCACAACTTCATTACATTCAATTGTTATTATCGATCCGTTCCGATCCGATCCGCTTGAAAACAAACAAAATTCTAAAACTATACAATAAAACACAAATGATAATTAATATGTTTGTAAAACATAAACTTATATGATCTTTGAATCTCCATTCCAGCCTTTCAACACAAAACCGAAGTGCTCCATGGCTATCGGTATTTCCGGGATGGTTGTACTCTTGTTTACTTCTGAAATAATGCAATTGCAACTCTCAAATAATGGAAGCTCTGTTAGATTATTCAAACATCTCTGTGTGCAGTATAGTATTTAAAAAGAAATACTCTTGTTTTTAACAAAATTTTAATGTATATTTTGTACTCAAAAGTCATACTTAGTTATTCGAGATTGTTTTTTAGTTAAAAAAAAGTAATACTGGCGTTTAGCGAATTGTCATTTCCAAGGCGACGGAAAATGCAGTAGTATTAAGAAGAAATACATTTCTTTTTCTTTTTTCACAGATTTTAATGTGTACTATTACTAATTTCAAAATAGTATGTTGTACTCAAAAGTCATACTTAGTCTTTTGAGATTGTTCTTTAGTCAAGAAAGTATTTGCGTTTAGCGAATTGTCATTTCCTAGGCGACCGAGAATGCAGAGTCATGGCGACTATACTTACAATAAATACGTAGACCGATGCAAATATTATTTGAGGCGCTATATATATAATGCCCGAAGGACATCTCTTATGCAATGCCTTACCCAGAGAAGTAAAGTCATATACTGTACTACAAAAATTTTACTATCTGTTATCTTCAATTTTGCTTTCGTTCACTGTTCCAGTTTTCTATTTCAACTGTTACTCGGTTTTTGCAGATTCTTATAGGTAAATGCAGTGTGCCCATCACAGATGTTGTGTAGGTCTACGGAGTATCTCCTTTGTTTTACCGGAGTTCAGAGAAATAAAAATAATTACTCTATAAGGTCATGGTTGCAGTTAAAGATTTTGGAACTCATATCAGTTCTTCAGCCTACGCCACCCCTTGTATCTGAAGTCTGTGGGTAGATAGAAGTCTACAGATTACTTCCCCTGCGATGTTTCCATGTCGGTGGCCTCTAACGACTGAACCAGATCCTCCTCCGCAACAACCTGAGGCTTGAATTCCTGGCCACGCAACAAACCCCGACCTCCTTCATATCCGTGAACGCGAAATCTCATATTTTAAATATGTATATATGGCAGTAATGCGTCCACAATTTACAACGGAGTTCATCATAGCACGTGCAAAGTAAAGATTGTGGAACTCATATCAACTGCCCACGATGCTCGTATGAGTGTTGTCGTTGTCAATGCGGTGAATCTTCTGCAGACAAGTGATATGAGCTACACCAGTCTTGCAAACCTAAGATTGTGTGGAGCTAATATCTATTATCCGCTGAAGATTTACCGCATTGACACGGCAACGCTCATATTAGAATTTTGGGCACTTGATATGAGCTCCATAATCTTTAATTTGCATATGCTCCAAGGATTGCTTCCTTTTCCCTTTCTTTCACTATTAGTCTAATTCTGTGTTTTTGACATACCCTCTTGTATGTTGTCTATTCTTTAGGATTATAACCTTACCTAATTTAAATATGGATTTCTTATATATTCTTTATTGCTATTTCTATGATATCTCGCTTCAATCTTGTATCACGTCGAGAATTTATAAACACATTCAGTTATCGGCCGAAAAAGATTTAAAACACATATGCATATTGGCATATATATAAAGGCTAGGCTCAGAGCTCGTCGTATACGTAATTCCCAATTGTATGTGTAGCTAATCTGCATCTGAACTGTTCGATTAGACAAAACTGTACCTTCGATGCTTTTTAAGAAACTATAAATTCAAATTAATTACCTTTCGGGAAAGGTATGGAGTGTAAAATCAGAGCGGTAGAAGAGGGGATGGATCAGCCTTTCCGGATTTATGATTTTGCAAGGTGACTTGGTAGATTAATAATTTTTCAATGTCCCAACATTAACAGTAATACACGTTTAACTGTATAGTCATGAAAATGCTTTTAAACTCGAACTGTACGAGTTGACAACAACACAAACACCCTTTCACTGCTTTGGATTTTTTCTTATTGGACGTTAAACAAATTTTTTCTTAATTGAAAACTTTAAGAGACAGATGTGAAATGATGGAAAATACAGGAAAGGTAAATGAGATTCCTAGCGCGGGTGACTCCTCGGTTCTCGTAACGTTTTTCAACGAGAAAGAAACGTGGTATGTTTAGTGAGAGCTGAGGCAGAGTAAACGGTGGAGTAGATGATTCGTGCAACAAAATTCAACAAAGACTCCACCCAGACTCTAACTCTAGTCTAACAGCAGTTGCGCACCACATAACAACCACATAATGTTTCTTTTTTTTTGTATATGAAATCACCACCTAACGACCACATAATGTTACAATGTATATATATGTAATACACAATTCTATGTGTAGCTGATCTGCCAATCTGCATCCGAACTGTTCGATTTGACAAAACTCTACCTTCCCCGCTTTTTATGAAACTAAAAGTTCAAATTAATTACCTTTCGGGAAAGGTAAGGAGGGTAAAAATCAGAGCAGTAACGGAGGGTATAACTAATTTTTTAACAGTTTTTGTAATATACTATAACAACATTTTTTATAAAAAATTGGCCGAAGTGGATATTATAAAAAAGGCCGCAAACTCGGGCTTGGTATGCTTGGGTTCATGGCCACCCACACCATCTTATTCCAAATTTTCTTCTTTCTAATAAACCTAACTTGGTATTAGTTACGAAAGTATTGTTACTAACATTCATAATTAAACATCATCCGATTTCTTACTTCGTTAGCCGGATGTTAAGTAACCACACACGCTCTACGACAAGGTGTTAAGCAACCTATTAGGCGAAAAAAGGCAGATGAATGGAGAATTTACTGTTTGTCTACGCTCTACATCACATGTGCAGCATTCAGGAAGAACTCCGGATGAACATATGCAGAACATTGGAAGAAGTGCATATCTTACACTTAATATGTAATTTTTCTACTTTCACGAATTCCCATAGGTCCTCTCATCCAACAACATATGTCATGCGATCCCTTTGTATTGTACTATTTGTTCTAGCCATGTATCTCGAATTATCCTTCACTCTCTTTTTGGAAGGTAAACAAGCTTCTAAACAACAAAATTTACTATGCATATAGACAGTGTTTTGGCGTCTAGACAAATGTTAAAAGTGGGTTATTCTTCGTTTGAAGTGGAATCCTGTTTTCACAGCGTAAACGCAGACCTCCACGAGTATATCGCAGCAAATGTTAAATCATATTCTTAAAAAGGAAAGAAGGGGCTGACCAGTTATTCCATAGCTAAGAGCATCTTCATTGGTGAGACCAACACAAGCTCATAAAACATTTTTTTAATATTAAATTTATTATTAATTTATTAATTGAGTTTCATTGCTAAGAGCATCTTCGTTGGGCTTGCTCTAAACTACTTACATCGTCTCCTATCGTACTTACATCGTCTCCTATCCTACTTACCTCATCTCATTTCCTTTTTGTTAGGTAGACTGGTTAATGACTTTATTGCCTTTGGTAAATATTTTTTTCAGCTTTAAAAAATGACATTGAAATTTACCAATTTAGGCTGTTTAAATGTTATAACTAACCACACATATTAAACATCATCCTATACTAAAACAACTAATCAAAGGTATTAATGAATGTTGATTTAGTACAGATTTATAAACAACTAATCAATGCACCAAGAAGAAACGTCTCATAACTAAGAGACTTTTGATACTCATCTATGAGACTCAATTGATAGTTGCCCTATTCTAATGGGCCAATTGTTTTTTTCTTCTATATTTCTTATTTAATTTTATCTCAAAACTAAATAATAATGAATGATAATATATTCGTATGAGACTTTGATAGAGTCTCACTGATAATGATGCTCTAACCACTGTTTCGCACCACATAACAATCACTCAGTCAGAGAGCAGAGTTTAGGCATATATGAATTTAGATACGGCTAGATCGAGCACTTAGATCGAGCATGTCCGTGTACATGACATTTTGAGCAGCGATAGGCCCTTTTATTCGCGCTGTCCCAGAGCGCAGCGGATTCCATTTGAAGTTTCTTCTTTGCTTTAGGATGATTCTCCGGGGATGTCGGAGTACGCGGTGATTTTGAGCTGGTCATCCTTTAGGATGGAGGCTTGACTCTACGTCTACTGATTGATGTCGGCGTACTCGGTGATTTTGACGCTGGTCTGCTTGTCATCTTTGGAGATGGTGTAGTTGGTGAAATAATCACCGTCGTTTTCTTTTGTCTGGATGGCATACTCTGTTTCGTTTTATTCAGTCTAGCCGGAGTACTCTCCTTTCTTTTCTTCTCTAAGGACGTAGTGCTATTATTTGTATTCTTTTTCCGTTGACCACGTTTGCACCGCTTAGCCATTTCAACAGCAGATCTGTATCTCTTCAGTTTCGGTCTACCCGAAAGTGATTTTACGGGTGGCGGCAGACAGCGTTTATTAAGCACTTCTGGTGGTGGAACCAACTCTATGTCTCGAGGAATTATGACTTCTAAGTACGTTGAGTAATACGACTGCTTTGTGAAACGAACATCCATCAGCGCAGTCTCATCAATGTTCCTACTTCTTGATGCTTTAATCGTGTGCTCGCAAGGGATCTTCTCCACATCGTATTGTCTACAAGTACAAGTTCTCTGCATAACGAGAAGATTATGTCATTTTTCTTACGGAGTTAACAGGCAGACTCTAGGCAGGCGTTACATGCAGAATTTTTTTTGCCAAAAAATAAATTTTCTTCTTCAAAATTTCAGACCACGCACTGTCGGTGATTAATGCTCTATAAAGTTGCATACCTGCTGTAGATCAACAATATTTTCCTTATATACTCCACCGGTAACTCGGCTACGGTGATCATCAATATGGTTTAGTGTTAAATCCTTCATGTAACGGTTTGTTTCATGGAGTTTGAGTTCAACGTATTCGGGGAAATTCGTCTCTAACGAGGCAGCCCTGGATCGCCTTTCCACAAACCACCTTGACAACAAATATGTGATAGATTGCAGGAATTTTTTAATAGGGAATTTTCTATCTTCCCGAAGCGCAAAATTAATGGATTCTGCAATGTTGCTCGTCATAATACCAAACCTCTCGCCTCGAAACCGTGAACACGCCCACAATTCAGGATTTGCAGTTTCTAAATAATATGCTAATTCGTTGTGTTCCTCACGAATCCAATTAAGGTATTCGTTAAATTCCATCACTTGATATGCATATGCAGCGCTCGCAACCAATTCCATCACTCTGCTGATCTTTTTATACTTCGAGACAATGTTTCCTTAGAGGTGCCAGAACCAGATTCCCCTATCAGCTGCGGGGAATACCTTCTCAACGGCCTTGGCAATTGATGAATGTCGGTCAAAAATGATAGCCAAATTTTCATCGTTACGTACGACGCCACGCAACTGGGTAAAAAACCATTCCCATGAAGCATCGTTCTCTGAGTCGACAACCCCAAAAGCAATTGGAAATATATTGTTATTTGCATCTTGACCTGCAGCTACTAGCATAACACCTCTGTACTTCCCACTTAGATGTGTTCCATCGACCACAATAACCCTCCGTAAGAACGGAAATCCTTTGAAATGAACACATACTTAAACCTGTTTTCACCATCACATTCAAGCTTTGTAATCGTACCGAGATTGGCCTGCTCTATTCCGTATAGAAAGGCCGGTAACTCCGCGTAACCCTGCTCATATGTGCCTCTAACCAGGTCTCGTGCAATTGCCAAAGCTTTATATGCCTTCTTGTAGCCTATATCAATTTTATGTTCAGCCTTAAACGTGGTTCTGATATGCAAAGACCTAATTCCTTTAAGATCACCACCGCCGCTGTGGAAAACAACATACATCTTTGCAATACATTTTGGAGTAGTCTGTCGGTGACGGGAATACCTATGGACAGCAGAGCACGTATGAAGCCGTTCAAATTGTTTAACCACAAATCGTTCAGATTGAGGTGTCGCACTCGTCGCACGAATCCTCCATTTGCAACCAGGGACGAAACATTTTGCTACTAGTACAGTCGGCCTTGAAATGGGGCGGTTGAAATCAAACGTATCTAAGACCGCGAAAATGCTTAAGACCGTGAATTGTCTGCCAAGCCATATCGCGAAAGAGGATTGCTTCCGTGTTCGAGGTTTCACTCCATCGGACATGCCGCAGAACGAAAACGACGTCTGCGCACCCTCCTCCGTCTGCTCTGGGCTGCAGCAACGTGCACTTTTGTTCTCTCTTGGTGGTGTGTTCGCAGCCTCTGATTCTTCTTCCTTTTTTACTGGCTCAACGGCCGGGTGGTGAACTCTTCATGCGGTATCTGATTCTTATTTTTTCTCTCTGCCATCTGGCAGACCGCATAACGAATGGGGCCTCTGGTCTCTAGAAAATCTTACTCGCTTCGGAGAACTCATAGGACCTTTGTTCTTTCCTAGTGGTCGTTTCGCAGTAATGGCCACATCACCTTTACCAAAATCTTTGTTCATACTACAAGCATCAACTGGCAGACCACAGAAGGAAGGGGGCTTCTGGTCTTCAGAAAATCTTACTCGCTTCGGAGAACTCATAGGACCTTTGTTCTTTCCACGTGGTCGTTTCGCAGTAATGACCACATCACCTTTACCAAAATCTTTGTTCATATTACAAGCATCATCAGTGCCACGAGTTCCAAGACAATCACGGATTTTTTTCAGAGACACACAAAGCCGGATACAATTGGTTATTTCCGATAATGCTATAAAATTTTCAAGTTGCCTATCACTATCCAAGGATATTGGCGGTGTGTTGCTAGGCATGTTCTCAAGGTAAGCGTCAGGCAGTTTATAGGCAATGTCGACTGCACCCATATCCAACCCGTAATCAGCGCAGACGTCCTGGAGAAACACCTCGAACTGTATTGGTTGTACAATCACATGACATTTACTTCCTTTGGTAACTTCGAAATGCCAACCCTGTTGTGTCTTCCATTCTCCAAAAACACTAAACATTAACATCATCTGCGAAAACAAAAATGTTCGTTGAGATGCGATAATTGTTAAGACGTAAATAATAAAGGTCTTGTGCCCGAACAAATGTGCACATTTTCTTACCAAAATCAGAGGATGTAAGCAATCTAAGTCGAAATTAGACACAAAAAAACTTTAAGTATTGTGCTGTGTTGGTCGCTATGATCTTAAAAAAATATTAGGTTTAGAATGAAAACGATATTGGGAGCATCCTAATATTTTGTCACATATTTTAAAGAACGAAAATGTCGAACCTGAAACATTCTGAGGCCTACGATAATTTGGAGACTCGTTGTATAGGCTAAGGCCCAAAATATTTTATGCCTCTCTATCTTTGTGGTAGATGTACATCGAGTATCGCACTTCCAAAACATTTGAACTAAATTAAGATTTTATTTTGAAAGAATACATTACGTGTAATAAATATAATAAAAGAGAAAACAAACATGATAGCAGAACATCGACGCTTCCGATACTACATGGAATCTGAGATTAGATGCCTCTGGGTATACATGGAAACTGAGGTAGAAGGATCGTAAACTCACCCAAGGAAAAATAGTCGCACCCAAGGGAAATAAATGACTAGAAACTGTTTTTCCTAGGTAAGTTTATGACCTTCTATCTCAGTTTAGCGAATAATGTATATACATTGATACTGACATCATCAACCATGGAGTCACTCATGATATACATGTAGGAGGGATAATATAATAGGGAGATAAAATTGAGAAGAAGGAAGATCTTGCACGTTTAAATAGCACCAGAAAGCCAAGATAGAAGTGCATTCATTGACATGTCGGAAAACTGTTGTGGTTATAAATGAAACACCCAGATGATATAAAGCATGTCATAAATTTGAAGAGTCAAGAAGCGGTTTCCCAACAACAAAGCATTAAATCCGAAATTTAAAATAAATATCAATCATGCAATAAACAAAAAATAGATAAGCCCACGTACTATGTTGGCCCAAGTCACATGCTAAGCCCAAGAGAGTCAGTGCAATATGTTTGGAAAGTACACACTACGTATTCTCTTCCTTTTCTCTTGTGGTAGCCACGTGGACTCTAATCAGTGTTTTCCAGTACAAAGACGGCTGGCTTAAAGTCTGTGCTAACAAAGAGAAAACAACGCAGACTCTGCCACGATTACGACTCAACTACCTGCCCTGAGTCTGCCGTAAGGAACGAAGGCTAAGTAGAGTCCGTTTTGTATTTGCTAACAATCATACACGTAAGAATAGAGGCTTCTTTTATATGATTACTCAAAGCAGGCTCTGCCAGATTAACGACTCAACCGTCTGCTTTGAATTTAATCCGAGATGCAGACTCTGCGAGGCTAAAAGGGTAGCACCGGTATTATGAAAATAAGGTACCAATCTAGGGAATTCTCAATATCATATACCATTTGAGGAATTCATTTGCGCAAAAGTACTATATCAGGAATTCGCCCTAAAGAGTCAAAAACCAAAATAGCAAAACATGCCTAAAAAGTATGGTATTGTGAATAATGTTTTTAACAATCATTATACCCTAATTTGGAATTTATAAATCCAAACCGAAAAATGTACAGTATGTTTATTGTTATGATATATATATAGGGGGGCAATATACCCTAATTTGGGATTTATAAACTCAAACCGGAAAATGTATAGTATGTTTATTGTTATGATTTTTTTTAGGGGGCACAATACCCTAATTTGGGATTTATAAACTTAAATCGAAAATGTGTAGTATGTTTATTGTAATGAAATTTATTTTTATGAGGTGACATTATACCATAATTTTGGATTTATAAATCCAAACCGAAAAATGTGCAGTATGTTTATTGTTATATGATCGATATGATATAATAACATTGTAGTTTAATGGAAACAATTGTTTACTATAATTTTTGTGCATGGGCACAATCACAATTACTAAAGTAGTGGGCTTGCTTACGATAATAATGCATGGCCCAATGATCAAGATAATATTCACAATTATGAAAATAGTGGATTAATTATGTTAATATTATTTTTAATGTATACAATGAAAATAGAACTACTAAAAATAGAACTAATTAAGTGGTTAAATTAAACGAATAACAAAAAGACATGTGTCATATTTTTTAATTATTTTTGGCAGTATTACTCTGGCGATTATTAATGCCTATTGCTTAATCCAAACAAATCACAAGACAAGTTCACATTATTCTTTACTAAGCATAAGACATGCATATCATCCTTAATTTTGAGTTTAGAAGTTTCTCTCTTATAATGGTGTTTGATACTAGATTTGGTTCTTAAATAAAATCATTTACTTGCAAACCGTGTAAGACGTAAAAATAAAATCTTAGATGACAGACCGTTTATGAACTCAGGCATTGCAAACATTCTATTATAAACCGGTTAGAGATTGTGATTCCACAATTTGGTTGTAACTATAAACATTTGCTTGCGAAGCATACAAGACATAAAAATTGATAGATGTCAAACCATTTAAGACATGAATATCATCCTTGCTTACACTCGAGTTCCATTCATGTTTTTTTTCATGTTATCGAGATAAAGACTAAAGAGTAGTATACATAGTAATTGTTTTATGTATATTTGGATTAGATAGTATACAGTACTATGTAATTGTTTTATGTATACACAATATTATTAATTTACCGGGATTATGTTCTTTTTTTTAATTATGTTTTGCTATATTTTCTAACTTTTTATTTTTGGGTAACTTCACTCAAATGGCCATATTTGATGTTTTAATTTAGCCCCATTATGTTACTGACTATTAGCAGTATAATAATTTTCTTACATGAAAAGACGAAATTGTTCTTCTTGGTGGGAGAGATGACTGAACAGTTGACGTACTGCATAATCTACTGGCCTACGTAGCATGCACAAGAAGACAACTACGTAGTAACATTAATATGACATAAGACTAAAATCAAATTAGAAACATTAAACACTAATGATCAATAGAAATCTTAAGGAGCAAAATCTAAACCCTAATGATGAAAATATAAACCATAAGTTATCAAACCATAAACCCTATGTAGTACACACTAAACCCTAATAATCAAATGTAAACCATAAAGAGCAAATACTAAACACTAAGAATTAAAATATAAACCTTAAAGAGTAAATACTAAACCCTAAGGATAAAAAATAAATCCTAATTAGTAAACCTTAAACCCTAATAATCAAATATAAACTCTAAGGAGCAAAAACTAAACCCTAAGGATGAAAATATAAATCTTAAGGACCATACCCTAAACTCTAATGATCAAACATAAACCCTATGTAGTAAACATTAAACCATAATGATCAAATATAAACCCTAAAGAGGAAACACTAAACCCTAAGGATAAAATATATAAACCCTAATTAGTAAACCTTAAACCCTAGTGATCGAATATAAACTATAAGGAGCAAACCCTAAACCCTAATGATCAAACCATAAACCTTAATGATCAAACTATAAACGCTCTGTAGCAAACACGAAACATTGATAATCAAATATAAACCCTAAAAAGCAAACATTAAACCATAATTATCAAAATATAAATCCTAATTAGTAAACCTTAAATCCGAGTGAACAAATATAAGCCATAAAGTGCAAACACTAAACGCTAATGATCAAAATTCATTTACATCTTGAATTATTTAAACAGTCTACGTAGTAATTATTTTTATAAATATGTTGGAATAAGAGTGAGAGGTAAAATCGGATTAACAGTCAATAATATGTAGTGTATCACATGTCTACGTAGTACAGCTAGCTTTTTAATTAAACTATTTTTGTTGGTTATTTTCTGAATGATAAAACAATTCAAAATTAGATATTTATAATAATTGTGGTTTGTTTGGATATAACTAAATAATTCAAAAACTGAGTGAAAATATTTGTCTCAACTGTATAATCCGAAATCCAAAAAATTCAAACTGAAACCAAACCAAAATCCAGATTGAACAGTCATGGGGTTACACACATCAATAAAACCTTACTGTGATACCACAAGCTGCAAATGAAACTACTCGAATTGAACGCTGACATTGATCATTGAACAGTATATTACTTCCATAAAAATGTAAAAAATCACATATTTTTCCGCTCGTAGAATGCGGGGATCACCTAGTTTGATACAAAGTTATAACATCACAACGCAATTCATGTAAACTCTAGCTTTGATTTCTCCTTTCTCTGTTTCTTTTTTTCTCAGTCCCTTTTACCTTTGTTCTCGTCATCGCCTTTCAGAAATTTCATGAACCAATAAGCAGAAGATTTTGGGTGACGGGTTAAACCGTTTTTGTAGTCTACATATACCAAACCGAACCTCTTGGTATACCCTTGTGCCCACTCAAAGTTATCCAGCAGCGACCACGCAAAGTATCCCTTTATGTCCACTCCGTCTCTGTTTTAATTTTCGCCATTAACAAAACACTTAATGTCGCCTACTTGTAAACCGTAACTGTAAGACATGCATTTACTAGATAACATTTTATATACTATGTTTCCTATGTAACTCGTTGCTCATAAAAATCTGAATGAAAGAGAAAATTGTTGGCTCACTTGATAGCCTGAGCGACATTGGCAAGGTAACTCTTGAAATAGGCAACTCTACGCTTATCGTCGAGCATTTCATGGATCGAGGCAGATCCGTCATCTTCATCGTCCATACCTGTGGTGTTGGACCATGAGACCTAACTCTATATGAAGTTCGATAAAGAAAATGTACTCTAAATTCAGCTTAAAATACCACTTTATTTGAATAAAAAAAGCTATTCTACTTGTATTACCATATCAGTATTCTATGAATATTAAACAGAGCCATAGAGTTACAAGGATAGGAAATACCATTTTCAGTAATATATATTGGAGGGTGATTGTATTTTTTGTTGATGTAATTTAATGTCTTCCGGATTCCCCAAGGCACAACGTAAAGCCAATCCGAAGCAGCCTGTAATAGGTACAAATGGTTTTGTTGGTTACTGGCTAATACATGCTTCCCCTTGGCAGATGTGCAGAAATGCCAAAAGAGTCATTAGATTGAGCAGAGGCTAAGAAGAGAATTCTTACCCTGTCGCCTATCGGCTCTCCATTTTCCCATACAACTGGTGAACAGAAAAGAAGAGAATTACTACGACATTCATAATAAGGTGCTACTTGTAAAATAAATAGCAGTGTTTGTTACCAATCCTCTCCAATTCTTGTGCATTGTAAAAGTCACTCTCAGCTCCTATGTTTGAGACATGAGCAATAAACCTTGAAGTGTAGTGGTTTAGGCCAAGAAAGTCCCATGTGTTCTCAAGCATAAGCTCCTTTTCCTCCGGAGTAAATCTAGGAAGATTATCTCCAAGTTTCTGGCGCATACTTGCAGGATAGTCTCCAAAAAACAATGGATCCAAGAACCTGTAAAGAAATTTAATTTGTTGTTTCAGGGATAGGTATATACTTGCAAGTTTGAGAGTCATTCAGCGCATAATGACCAAATTTTCCCTGTTCATTATGGATAACAAATTCTGGACAAACCAAATCTTGATTCTCACACTAGCAAATAAATTTCATGATAATTTAATATTCATTTCTCTCCGCACAAAGATAGTATCTATACAGCCTTAACACATGCAAACCCTACTCTACAGGGGTTGCTCAAATAATAATAAAGGTAATGTTGCACACAAAGAGTCCAAGATTGTGTACATAGGAATTTATGGCACCCTTAGAAATAGCAGAACAAGTGGAGTATGTTCTGAGTACCCCCTACTACAAAAAAACATCAATGAAGTATTTCCACAAAGAGAACTATTCCCAAAAATCATAAAATAAAAAACTATAATGAATATATTCCTGTTCATTTACTACAATATATCCCATGTTATAAAAGCTATGGTGCAGGTGTGGGCACAAGCTACAGAGAGACACCACATTACACCTCAACACATCAGATATACGATTTAATTACATCCTACACATCTTTATGATTAAGAATGCATTCAATGCATGTCTTACTTACCATCCAAGTTGAAAGTCAATTCGCCTAGAAGCAGCAACCTTGTCCTCCATTTTTTCTGAGTTTGCTTCTGCCCACTCACAATCAACTGACAAACCGATTTGTCCACCTTGTCTTTCCTACATAAAAATATGCACACCAAAAAGCACACTGGTTGATAACAAACAATTGAGATACATAGATAAAGCTACTAGATTTTCAAGTAACAACAGAACTATTAACACCTCTCCCATAGCTAATGGTTCACGCGAAACCAAAAAAAGTTAGGTTCATTATCCACAATATAAAAAAAATTATAGTTACCTCACAATGAAAATGATCGGCGAATATGTTAGCAATTATACCTTATATTTGCTTCTGTATATGGAAACGGCAGTTGCATGAGCCAAAACTTGATGATGTGAAACCAAATATGGTTCGATCAACGGCTTCTCATTTCTTCCAGGCGCAAATATCCCAATACAGTGTCCATTCACGGAGGTCTGGAGAGGTTCATTTAATGTGATCCAGTGCTTTACTCTATCCCCAAAGTTAGCAAAACATGCATCTGCATAGAGGCCAAAATAATCTCTGCACGTAAAGAAAATATTTAATGTCAAACCAAGCAATTCTCTAAATAACCAGTAGTCATATTTTTGCGATAGGAATGCTTCATACAAGAATTGTTAAAGAGTGGAACATACTAGCCTTCTGAAGCATAACCTAAATCTAATCAGCCGAAGTCAAACTAAGACAAGAAAGTGATCATACACACAACTTCTAAAGAATAATTGTATTTTTTGCTTTCAAAGATCTTACACAGTAATCAAAATTATCTAGTAGGATTTACTACTTACACAATTTTCCTATTTGTCCAACCTCCGATTGATTCCTGGAGATGTGAGGGGAGATCCCAATGGTACAGAGTTACATACGGCTGAATACCTGCAATATTAATCATCTTGTGGAACAATCATCCAGACATCCACATAAAAAGGAAAAAGCTCATTTAAGTTATAGAAAATACCCCTATCAAGTAGTGTATTGATAACATTATTGTAGAAAGCAATGCCTTCTTCATTGACTTCAGTTCCCAAGCCATCTAGAATAATTGTAAAGTGAAAAAAATAAACCCTTCAATCAGAAACCCTTGATATTTTTTTAAAAAGAACTGAAGGCAAGTACAAACACTGCTTCAACGTTATCCTAAGCCCCAAGCATCAATGCTAACGGAACTGACATTTCAATTTTGTAAAAGAAAGCCCACGACTTTTGAAAAACCCAATAGCAAGTTCGTCTAACCTTGGATGTTTTGGAAGAAGATTATTCCATCAGTTAAAAGATGAAGAGACAAACAAATAATCCACCAAAATTACAGATTAAAGGATGAAGGTTACAAAGTCAAACTCCCAGAATTGGATATTCACCAATGATTTCATTATACAAAGTTATAAATAATCTTATCAAGCTGACACTGTCAAGAGGTACCACATATGCTACAACTGATTAGGGGTCGTATTATCACACATAAAAGAAGTCACTACCACACAAATATTAATATAGAGATGATAATTAAACTGCAGAAAACACACATAAAGTAGCAAAATGAAAAGAAAAAAATAGTGAACATACCGGGAAAAATGCGAGACCAGGATATGGAGAATCTGTAAGCACCGAATCCTAATGTTCCTATAAGATCAATGTCATCCTGAAAATAATTGGAGTAAGAAAGAATATTAGATGTGAAGTAGCAATGGAAGCATAAGAGATGTGATTGATTAACCTTATATCTGTGGTAATGATCGACAGCGACATCCCCGTTACTTCCATCGAGAATTTTACCTAAAAAGAGAAAAGGAGGAGTTGATCTACCAAGTGGTCATGGTTTGGTTTGACATCAGAGAAGGTGTTACAGACCTTCGAGATGAGTGAACTTGTCCCATATACTCGGGCCCTTTTTGCCTTCATTCCAGCCTCCTTCGATCTACAAACACATTCGAAAGAGTAATGAAAGAAAGTTCATCCAGTTGTCTGCAGTCAATGATGGCAGAAGATGAGAGACCTGGTAAGCGGAGGTCGCAACGCCGAAGGTGAAGGAGGAAGGAAAATCAGAGCGGCGGACAATCGGAGAGACGGCGAGATGTGGGTGGTTAAGCGCCATTTCGATTTGATACACTTACGCGATGCAAAAGATGCGGAGACTGACTATCAACTATTTCCTTAGTTTACTCTCTTCCTCATCTACAGGCTTTGCATTCTTAGAAATATCTCACATTTATCTCTTTTCTCTGTAACCTAAATCTACTACTAGTTTAGTTTAGTTTTTTTTTTTTTTATCAACAGCATATATATATATATATATATATATAGAAAAATTAAACTGGATAGAAAAACTAAACTAGGTGCATCGCTAAACGGAAAGATCCTGGCAGGTCGTGCTAGAGCATTTGATGCGGTATTGTAACTACAGGTACATAAGCTAATGAGAAGCAAGAAAAAGAACTTTTTAAGCGTTTGCTATCATCCAGGTACATCGAGAAAGCCGCCCATTCCATCGGGATAGACACTATCTTAACTAACTCCAGCGAATCTGTAACAAAAGTCACTTCAAATTTGTGGAGGTTTAGCATGCTCTCCATAGCCAAAGGAAAGCCTTCACTTCTGCATGTAGGGGTAAGAGACTGCGCCGCGCATTTTGTGCCCCCATAACACCAGTTGAGGGATTGTTGTAGAACCAGTCAAGTCCAGAGAGTGTGGTGGCAGCGGTCTAGGAACCGTAAAAAAAAGCAGAAATGGGAGAATTTGGGTGGTAGAGTGACTGAAGCTAAAATAGACCCGTTATGGTCAAGATATTGGGCATCCTTCCAAGAAAAGGCCTCCAATTCTGCCAACTAAAACGACCTCGTGAGGATCCAAATCGAAGACATTAAATACCTTATCATTCTGTGTTTTCCAAATATACCAAAGTGTCTAAGAAAAAGACTTATCCATATTATCTGGCGGAAGACTCCAGAATAACCGCGAGGGAGATGGTGTCTTTGAGAGGTCCCAAATCTGGACAAAGGGCGGGCATTCAAAAAGCGCGTGATTAATTGTTTCAGAGTTTGCTCCACAACGAGAACAAGTGCCATCACAAGGGATCCTTCGTCCACAAAGACGCGAGGTTACCAATAAACAACATGTTATGGTCTGCCAAACAAAAGATTTCAATTTTTGCGGGCATTTTAAATTCCAAGCAAAGCCTTGCAAATCCTTGATATGTGGTCCAAAGGTATGATCCACACTTCGAGAATTCGCCCATGTCGAGAGTAGCTGATAACCATATTTGACCGGACTTCGTGTAATTCCATTCAAGCGTATCGAGCTTAAGGAAAGATTGGCCAGGATACTTCCAATGAAGGGATGTCTTCTGGAACCATTATTGCATTTAGGAGATCCAGTTTACAAGTGTGTGTTAGAGAATCAATTAAATGGTTAAACATGGGGTTGGGATAGTAGTTTACTCCTTTACAAATTGCAGATACTAGTAAAGATTGAAAATATCCCATAGACATATGTCATATAAGTATTTGAAAAATGGGAGAATAGACAAAACATATTTATTGTAAAATAAAAAAAAAACTATATTTTATTGTAATTGAAAATTAAATTTACAAAAAAATATATATGTCAGAAATTTTACAAATATACGAAGAAGTTGTTTACAAGAAAACAAGAAAAATTGTTTAAAGAAACTGGAAAACATTTTTTTTTAATAATAATAATGAAATTATACTAACAAGTCAATACGGAAACCTTTTTTAAAAAAAATCTGAACATTAAGATAATAGGGTTTTAACCACATATACCCACCCTATGATACCCATTAACCACATATATCCATCACTTCTCATTTTAATCATATTTAGGTGCCAATGTTATTATTAAAAAAAAACATGAGTAAAATAACAAAAAACAATTCCGTGATAAGATGTATAAAAGTTTACCTAGAAATTATTCAAATACTTGTAACATTAATAAAAACCAAATAAACGTAAAAAGCAAACCAAAAAGGCGAAATAGTCCATACATATAGAAGTAAATAGGATTAACCCACATGGTGGCTATGGAAACAGACTATGGTTACACTTTATTATGAGCAGCAGAAATCATTTAAAACCATATTGGAAATTGAACATTAACACTCGCAACGAAAAAACTTTCCAAAGCCTTGAAACATTGACATCACTCTTTGAGATTTTATCCAGAAACTCAGCTAGTAATTCTGATAATAAAACAATATGTACATATAGTTTGGACATAACATTTTGAAATAATGTTAACTGGAAGTTTTAAAAACGACTTACATTCCTCGAAACTCCTCAATCTTTGAATTTGCTTGATCCATTTCGAACATTGTGGACTCAACTGAAGATATATATTTTGTATATGTTAAATCTTATGACATCATTAATTATAGAGGAGGTGAGTGTTTGTAAAGATATATATATATATATATATATATATATATATATATTCAAGATTCATTAATTTGTGATGTACATATATATATATATATCCTTGGCAATCAATGTGAGCCCACCTTGTAATAGTAACAACCAGATTGTTATGTAAACTTTGATAGTGTTTTAAGAAGTCCTTTGCTAATTTCCCATAGAACTTGCAGACTATGACCTCATTACTTGAAAAGAAAGTTTAATAAAATAGCCATAAAATCAAAAGAAAAATTGAATTTATTTGTCTTGCTTAAGGTCACTTAGATAGATGTGTAACATTGCTAAATCTTCATATATTTTTGGAATAGGTGGGCATATAGATTTGTTTGCCACCGAGAGGATTTAGCGGCGAGGTTGGAAAAGTTGAATCAGCTCCCTTTGTCTTATCAGATGAAATTGAATATATTACTCTATCAATGATAATACATATGTTTTCAAAACACAAGCAAATTATTGTCCAAATATAATATTCATAAATCGAACATAAAATATATATCTGCCGATGATAAAATTAAAATTAGGTAGTCATTGTACAAGAATATTACCAACGGTTAGGTAATCTTCACGGATGTCACAATGATTGATGCAAAGGGTGTGAAATCATAGTACTTGAAAGAAGACTTAGACTGAATATTTGTAACACTTGTCTCCTCACTTAATCTAAACCTGTTTTTGATTATTGTCCTTCTATACCAACCGTTTGCTTGAAATACATTTATATTGTTGAACGGATACCATTGATTGCTTTGAGAACGTTTGTTGAACCTCTGCAAATTGTCCTCCAACAATGAAGCTTGCATTTTAGAACCCCGATAAGACTTTTTTAGTGGTATTAACATTACAATATTGTAAACACCTATTCCGGTTTGGGTTTTCTTATTGGAACCAAGTATAAGTAGTTTCGAAACTAAAGTTTGTTATGGGTACAAAAAACAAACGACAACCCAAAAATGGTTACTTACATTCTCGTCCTCTATGAGTAGCTCTATTGTGTTTGCACCCCATTCTGATTTTCTATTCCACATATTCAAAACCTATATAGACGAAAACAATATTTCTAAATTCTGCTTCCGTGTCTCAAATCTTTATCAGTGAGCCATGAGAACTACTTCAACAAATTTCCATCATTAAACAAGACTTAGCTCATCAAAAGTTGTAGCTGTAAAAGAAGAATATGTCTTGTTTAGCTCTGCAACAAATCTAGAAACAGTGTTGCATTTTACTAATGTAATCCTGCAACAAATCCATAAACAATATTCTCTTTATTGTTTATGGAGGCATAATTCACAATTGTGGAAGTTACATGTTTTGTGTAAGAACCAACTAGGAAGAAATTTGATATATTGCGTTTTTGATATATTTTAATTCTTGTTTTCCTTGTTTACCAAGCTCCGCAGCCATCAGCTCCCTATCAAGCTCTGATTGCCAACTCACATGATGAGTTGAAGAACATGATGCAGCTGCTTCTCGCCAACCAGCAAAAGACCGCAGAGGGAATCAACATCAAGGTGGATGGCATGTACAAAGACCTCAATGGAAAATTCGAGGCTTTGTCAAGCCATGTAAAGAAGCTGGACATTCAAGTTGCTCAGACAGTTGAAGCGGTCAAACGCCCTAAAGGGACACTTCCTAGAAAGCCAGAGACAAATCCTCAGGTAGCGCATATCCATGCCATCACTCTTAGTACTGATGTAGTGCATGATTTTGTAGGAAGTACATGCAGAGCAGCATGATACAGTGACAACCTCCCCCACTACTGGTGCCCCGCCAGCTTCAGCACGCGTGTACACTCCGTGCGTGCCATATCCTAGGTTTCGTCCGAAAATCTCAGAGGAAGTTTGCATTAGATTTGAACAGATAGTCGAGAAGCTGAAGGTCGAGTTCCCATCCAAGGAAGTCCAAGACTTACCAGTTCTTACGAGGTGCATCCATAGGAGGTCTGCAAGCCATTGCAGCATTGAGGATGGAGTTCGGTTGGTAGCTGAGGAGGTTAACGTGGTCCTGAAGAAGAAGAAACCCAAAGCGAAAAGGGAACCTAATTCAGCACCGCAGCCAAAGCTGTTGCCTAAGGTTTAAGACCCTGGGAAGTTTGTTATACCATGCTCCATCGATGGAGTCGAGTTTGAGGGGTCTTTATGCGATTATGGGTCTTGTGTCAACCTCATGTCAAAGGCCATTGCAGAGAGATTGGGCATTACAAAACTGGAACGTCCTAAGACGATTCTCGCTTTCGCCAACTATTCCATTATGACTCCCTGCGATACAATTCTTCATTTGCATGTGAAAATTGGGGATTGTATGGTTTGTGCTGATTTTCAGGTTATGGATATGCCAAGAGGAGCCACGACTCCATTAATTTTTAGGGAGACCGTTCATGGCTACTATTGGTGCCCTTCTCGATTTTTCAAGGAAGAGAATGTCCTCCACCCTCATCGACAAGAATCTTTTCTACAATGTTGTCTCAACGGCAGGACCATACAGGCTTGTCTCGAGTATCTCCATTGTCGATGAAGCTCCAACCTCGCTGATAGGAGAAACATCATGGCCATTGATTCTCGTATCACTCCAAAGAGGCAAATTCCAAAGAGGAAGATACAAAGACGAGTGGCGCAGACGCGGGTCTCCAAGCCATTTGCGAAAATCAGCATTGTCATATCATTGCACTTGCGAAACCAGGGAGATGAGTCTATCAAAGAACTGCTGCAAGTTATAATGGCTTGATTTTCTGATGTTTGGTCTTGGCAGGTGAAAGACGGTGTATTAGCTGCCGTGGAGAAGCCACAAAGCGCACAAAGAGTTGTTTCCAAACGTTTACCACACGATATAGGAGATCCACATCTCCTTAGTGGTCTATCTCATGCGTAAAGCGGTACAAGAGTCAAGCTATGTGACTTAAAATAAAATGCTGAGTGGGAGGCAACCCACTAGGTACCACCTCTTTTCTTTTTATTTTATTTTCTTTTATCTTTCTTGTCGTATCATTTTTACTCTTATTTTCACATCGGAGACGATGTGAAATAAGTTTGGGGGGAGGGTACAAGTCTGTACTGGTGATTTTTCTTCTTTTGTTTTATTTTTCTTGAGTCATTTTTGAGTTTTTGAGTCCTTTTCAATTTTTTGTGTCAAAAAAAAAAATGTTTAGCCTTAAAATAAATGAGGGGAAAGTAATGATATTGCTCGTGTAGATGCTAGTATTCGTTTCTAGATGGATTATTATTGGTGCAATATTTGACTTGCGGGATTTACGAAAACCATGACTTATCACCTTGCCAATTAGTGTCTCTTGTTTTTGTGAATGCTTGTTTGAATTGAGGCCATCCCTAGTTTATTAGACTTAAATTTGACTTAATTTTCTCGATTATGGCTATTTGATCATTTGCGTGGATTTTGTAGATTTCACCGTATTACCACCCTTTTACATTTCTTGAAAACTCCACCATGTTAAAATCCCAAACCATCTTTTCAAACCAATGCATACTTTCCTAAGTGAAGCCTTTTCTGATAATGTTTCACGTGTAAAAGCTCGTAAGCATTAGAGCGACAAGTCTTTTTCTTCCATTAGTATTAGTCTCATTGGCTAACCTAGGAGGGCTGGGAACTTGTGAGCTCTGATTCGAGTTATTTAGAGAAAATTCACTTTTGGGAGTTGGGTAGAATAGAATGGAATAAGTTTGGGGGAAATGAAGAATTGATTTTCATAGTAGGTTTGCGGTTGAATCATAGATTGGAATGATATTGTATTTTGCCTAGGAGAACTCATGGCTAGAACCACTCTTGTAGCATTTCAGTTACTTGTATATGGTATTATTAAAAAAAACGAAAATTCAATTTCAATAACCTTAAGAGTGGTTAGAAATTTTTTATTATGAGAGTTCTCCAGGTAGTGTTGATTTGTATGAGATGATTGTGGATTGGTTTACTAAGATTTTGATTTCGAAAATTGGATGGGTAGAATGGAAGAAATTGATTTGCTCTTTTCTTCCTTGTTTTTGCATAATGACAGCATTACTATTTTTTAGAGTCAGTCACCATAAAATTTGATACACTTAACCACATAAATTTTCCTCTGAAGCCTTTTTCCCATACCGAACCAAATGTTGTTTGATCACTTGTTCATTTTCGAGACTGCGCTTGATTACGAATTGAATGTTAAAGGGATGGTGGATAGGAATTGAGTTGGATCATTACCATTGAGCTTGAAGAAATAATTGGAGTAGTGATACGTATGCTAGGCATGATAAGTAGGGATCTCTCTTGTGAAATGGGGGAATTGATATATTGTGTTTTTGACATGTTTTAATCCTTGTTTTTCCTTTGTTTTTCTATTCTTTAGATTTTTTAGAGTCTTAACACGTTCTTAATGCATTGGAGATTGGATTGAAGCTTCGGAATAAAGATTTGAGGCAAAAAGAGGCGAACAAGTGAAATGACAATGCAGAACCAGTCTGGAATGCCTTAAAGATCGTGTCAGATCAAGGCCTTCCTGTAGGAATTTCAATCTCAAATTTTGACACGACATACAAAATTGAGTTAGCTTCATTTTGGGGGTGATTTCGAGTCATTCTGATTAGCGGTGGAAAAGATATGACTGTTTTACTAAAGACATATCATTCCATCTGAGGGCCAAATATTGAAATCATCACTTACAGGATTTGCTCCAATAAAACCTTATTTTCTTCTTCTTGCACGACCCTAGGATTTTCTGAGCTCTCAGCCTCCCTTGGCAGCCACAAACTCTTGTTTCATCTTTTCCTTTCATTACTCTTTGCTCTTTTGAAGATCGGAGACTAGTTTCAGTGTTATTTGCTTTTGGATTGGAGATTTGTCACCATACCTTTCTAGAGAAGCTTTATCTCTTTCTTTATAATTCAGTACAATCTATTTTCAGTTATGTTCATGTTTATGCTTATGATTTGTTGATATTTCATTATGTGTGAGTAGTTTCATAGTTAAATCAAGGGGAATCATGGTTTGCTAAGCTTTTATCTAAATTCAAATATGTTAGTCATTGAAATCCTTCTCCTGGTGTTGATTTAATGCTTAAACTAGCATGTACACCTAATTTATGATCATAGGTTGAATCCATTCACGAAAGTGGAGTAGATTAGCTAGAATACACACTTGGAGTGCAAATTGTCCTTAGCCAACGAAAGTTGATGCTAAGGCGATTTGTGAACTTATCAAATCAATACATTAATGCTTTCTTACAATCTCTAGGTTCAAACGACAATTTAGATATCTAGGTTGTTAGGATAAGTTATTGATGAAAGTGAATCAATTCTATTATATGTTTGAGTTGAGGCTGCATTTAATCATAACATGAATAATCATCTAGTACTTGCATGCATTCCATTGATTATCACTAGATCTAGCATTTTAATTATTATTGAATTAAAACCCGTAGAAAACAGAATACAAAAACCCCCTTTTGATTGTCTTAGCTGAATTAGATAGTTTAGTACATTACAGTGTAGACTTTGGAAGTTGTGGATTCAACCCTTAACTAATGCATCGTCTTTGGTGTTAGATAGTCAAAGGTTTATTGACTAGTGCTTTTTAGGCATTTTCAAAATTCTTGAGGGCATCTTCTGAATGGATCTTTGTCGGGTTCTTCACGGTACAAGGACTGAGTGGGTTTGAAGACATATGACCATATGACCAAGTGATTTTGATGGAAACAATTCAGTGACCTATAAAAAGAGTTGAGAATCAACAGGAAACCAATTTTGGCGAAATTTTTAGTAAGAGTTTGGACAATATAGCTATGTTCTTACCTGATTCGCAAATTCTCTATGATATTATCATCAGAAGTGTCAGCTTGGGTCTTAAGCTCTACTTTACGGGTTTTGAGATTCATCGATGTGTAGATATTCGAAAATGTTTGAGAATAGAGTACCGTTTAGAGGTACAAACACCTTTTTGAACTTAACGTTCCCAACAGACATCTCATGAGATGGCTTAAAGATTGGTTTAGCCAACATTGTCCCGGGTTGAGTTGCAGACTGAATCCCCATAGCTTCTGCAATTTGACTCTTCACAAATTCAATGATTCTCTCAACCTATAAAAGAGCATACCATAAACAAACACCAAAAATACAACACTGGCCACGATAACAGGAACCTAAAATCTCATTCTCCTATCGCAGTAACTAAATCTTCATCAATATTCAGTCTCAACATTACTACTTCTTTCATCCTTCACAATCGTGCTAAGATCTTTCCTCAAAAGCCTCATCACTTTCTTTCCTAAAAATGAGCTTTGTTCTCAGGAGAACGCTTGACTTGGTAAATTAACCATATTCGCGCACAGAATATAACAACAAATATAAGAAGATAGATGAAATAAAACTTACATGATTGGATCAAACATTCCTCAAATTCTAAGAGTAGTCATTACATGTTTCGAGATTTCAGTTCCTATTGCAATAACCATATAATTAAACACAAAAAGACAGGATTAACAAACTTTATGGTGATGTTTGTGATGCTAAAAACTGATTATTAATTCACCAACACCAAAAAAAGAGAAAGGTGTGTCTACTACATCAAATTGCTTCTCCGAACCCTCAACCGAAATAATATTAACATCCATTTATTCTAACCTCTGCACAAAAACCAATAGATAGGCAAGTAATTAATGTCCAATGCATTTCATCTACATTCAGTTTCGATCCATTACACTGTGAAATCAAAGCAAAAAAATAAGTCTCAATTTTCAAATCAGGTGTGCTAGCTAAGATAACATCTAATAAATGTAAAACAAAATTTGTGAGAACCATAGCCAATCTCAGACAGAGTATAAGCCAAACCAAGTCAACGCCAATTTTGACTCACCTCTTTAGAGAAAAGAGATCTAACCAACTGCATTGCTCAACGTTCTCTCCAACCAACATTCTGAAAGGAAAAAACAACAAATTATATCGATCAACATCTTTACTTATATTAAAACACACACAAAATATTCAAAAAAGAGTTTCACACTACCTGCTTCAAAATATCAAAACTGAATTATCTGAAGTAAGCAAAGTAAAGCTCATCAGATGAATACAATCACACAATATCGAAGCTCTTACACATTATCAAAGCTATTATAAAGTAAAGTTCACCACTGATGAACAGATCAAACTTCATAAATCATAACCCATATCAGATACTTCCTAAACATAGGATAATGTGTTTATGGCATAAAAATGATCACAACTTATAATTTATGTGAAGCTCTCAAATTTTATCGAGAATCTGAGCAATGTTATGCTTTATTTCATCAGAAGCAAGAAGTTTCGTCTCAGTTTCTCCATCTTTGGAAACTCCTTTTTCCCTCTTCATCCTATCAAACATCCAAACCAAACGATAAACAAACATGCTAACTCATAAACAATAAAAGAGATGCTAAGACATAAACAAACATCCTAACACATAAATGGTAAATTCCTTTTCCCTCTTCATCTTTCACTTAATCTAAAACCCTAAAAATTTCAGAAGAAATACTCAGATTCCAAGGTGAATATGAAAGCCTCCGTCGATATTTGCTTCGAACATATGGAATTGAAATCACAAATCTTGATTTTTACACAGATCAAAAGAGAATCAAGTGTTCAAGATACTTTGCACGGATCGAGATTTCCTTGGAATCCATCGTTATAACTTCGAATCGAAGCAAAAGAGATCTCCACAGTTCAAATCTAGCATCACGGTCATTAATCCTCTGATTCTTTTTTTTTTGGTTCTTGCGGGATGATAAAATCTATAGATGAGAATCGAATAATCTTTTTCGAAAGAAAGATTGGAATCCGTGTTCTTCGAAACGGAGATTCATTCTCGTCAAAATCGCCAAAGATCACCCAAATCGATGGATGAAGAAGCTAGATATATTTTAAAGATGATTAGGCAATTATTAGGATAATCAATATTTACACATCATAAACTTTGGCTATTTTAACACTAACTTCGGCTAAGAGCTTTACACATCAGCAAAATTCACTTGAGTTACTTGTGAATTAATAAGAAGAGAGATAGTTGGTATATGGTTGTCAGAAAATGTCGTGTTATGGTAATTCATGACAATCTGTATATGTGTCAGTTTATCCACATGAAAAACATGTTGTGTGCATTGTCCACTTGCAGAGGAACATCAATGTCATATTTAAGGCAAATAACCTTTCATTCGCTCTATCACGAGCAGCAAGAGCGTATCACATCAAAGAATTTCACATGGTATTTGCCGAAATCTGGCGGCTCTCACGAAACTATGGAGAGTGACTCATTGAAGATTTTACACATTCTGAATGGAGATGAGATCTGGAGGCAAGATATCCACATGAGGTAAATTCATTTGGAAGTGAAATCAAGACATTCAGAGTTTTAACTTGGGAGTAAAGCACAATCATGGTTTGATAGATATGCAGTATGATTTGAAGCATGACTAGTTGCCGACTTACCTTCTTATCGAATTTCTTAAAGTTAATGTTGTCATTGATCACAAGAAAAATAGATCTTATAATAAGATTTTGATTAATACACAAATAGAGAATCCCTTAAATATCGATGTTGCAGGCTTCAATGTCCATTCTCGGAGGGAATATTGGTATCTAAATTATAAATTTTAGGTTTTTGATTGAACTGCAATAAAGTACATGTATTAAAGTGATAAACCATAGCATGGATAATCAAATTTGTTGATATTAAGTTCTACATAGCAAATATTTCTACATAGCGAATATTAGAAAACTACATAAAAACTACCCTGGGTAATATAAACTGTAAACCCTGAGAACTCCCGGATTTCCTAACGCATTTAACTATGAGTTCTTACAAGTTTATTCTATTTTGCATGTTACCAAAATGACCAAAAAGCAGATATCGTTGCTTTGTTGAAATCTTGTTGAGTCTGTTATTGTGTGCACATTGTTCAATGTGGATTCAATCAATAAGTACTGCAATGAGAGCATGTGCGTTTGAAAATTTATTTTGGGTGAAGCCAAGAACTAGAAGTGGATACCGGGAGGGATGATAATAGGTTGCCATTGGAGGTAACTCCTACCCAAGCCAAATTGGTTGAATTTTATGGGTCCGTTGAAGGAGTTGTTGTTGTGGTCGCTGCTACAATTAAATTTTGGTATGTAATTGCTAATTTATATATCGATGAAGGCTATTTGAGGCTTGTAAATCCGTAATACGTAAAACTGAGTTTAAATGGTTGAATAAAGACTTGAGAAACCAAGACAAATGATATAGGATAAAATGTAAGATCTTAAAATAGAATACAAAGTTTATTTAGAAAATGGTGAGGTGATTGTTATGAGTGAATTTACCTTAGAAAAAGAAGAATACAAATAAAGCTAAGTTGTTGAATTCGTACGGGTATAATTTGGAAGCGTGTAGTGTGGTTTGAATGGGAAAAAGTTGTCCCTATATGCTTGCTCTTTGTGAATCTTTTATACGTGTTTCATTCTTTGTAATCCTCGCATTTGACCTCTTTATGTGCTCATGGCCCATTAAACATTCAAATTGGTCGCTACTCTTAGAAGACTTTTGGCTACAAATATTGAACTAAATGTCAGTTTGACTCTTCATGGACATAAACCAAAAATGTGTCTCTCCATTTCTTAATGGGTGTAAAAAAACTTTTTAATAGGTAAGAAACTTTGGCACCAATTATTCAAAAACCCCAAAATAAATTTTACTAACTACGTTAAATGTAAAATAGAAAACAATAATATTTTTAGTCACTTGCTTTTACAATAATATTTTGTGTTTTTTTTTAAATAGTTTGTTTTCAAAGATTTATAAAGACTTATATATTCTATTTAATTTGAATTAGTTTTTTTGTGGTCAACCAAAATATGTATGTTGAATTTTAATGAGAAAATGGGGAGTGAAGGTAAAGAAAAACTCAAAATTAGGGGAATGGGAAAGAAATAGATTGTGCACCATTAATTTTTTGATATTCCAAATTATCCCTACTAGCTCCTACAATGTACATACATGCTAGTGGAGATATGGTGTTAAAAGTAACCTAGAAAAATCTTTACAAAATATGTAAGTACTTGTAAACATTTACATATATATGTAATTACTTACCTCACTTTTCTTTAGTTTGTAAGAAATTATTATTCTTTTTTGTTATTTAAAAAGAAAAAAACTATATCACGAAGAGATCCATAAATTATCATATAAAAAACGATAATTGCCTTAATCTTCCGGGCATCAAGAATTTCATGTGAGTATAAGCGTCTTGCTTTCTTCTTTTGATCAATTTTTCTTTTTTTATGTATTTGATATGAGGGTCACTGGATATTGGGGATGAAAACCTCGATAATCCGAAAGTTTTCACGGTGGAATACAGTGAGAGAAATAAAACCTAAATCAGAAAATTTATCAGAGAAAAAAAGAGATGAATAGTAAATTGAAGTGCCTTTTAGTAACATTCTTTGAAGCTTCTCAACCGTCCAACCCCGTAGGATAACTGGTCACAAAAGGTCTTAGTTAGCCATAAATACAATTTTACCCAACATTTGTGATTCCCATCTGATGTATTAAATTTATTTGTGAAGGTGTTGCATAGATGTAGATGAAATAACAAGCTTCGTGGATGGTTAATCATATATTACCAAATAAACCATATTATTTCCGTAACCAAATAAACCATTATCATTATTTCCTATTTAGAATGATAATGCTTTGTTTCGTTGGAAAAACCAACGCTCAT
>OVAP01000630.1:0-30008 GCA_900406295.1 Aurinia saxatilis
GACTCTAGGATACAACTTTATCAAGAACATATCAGATGTATATCCCAATAAAATGGTTCTTTTTTAGGCACCCTATCTCTTTGTTGATTCTCCCGACTGGTTCTTGACTTTCATTGAAACGTTGACTTAATCTCAATTTTTTGTTGCAGAAAATCCGTTACTTGTAGTAGAGATGGATGTTGTGGGTGGCTAAAACTCCTTCTCTTCTCTAGCATGATCTTTAATGGTACGTCTTCCTTTTCTTATCCATTGTCTCTTGCTTTTTTAATCTTGTAACTCATTTCTCAGAATCTGTTGTTAACAAATCTTTCGTTGTTTCAACATCTTTAGATAAGGAGATGTGTGTAAGAAGAATCAACAGTAATTTAACAACAGTAATCATAGATCCCAACATTTGTAGAAGCAAAGCCCTTGGTATGGAATATGAATTAGATTGGGCTGGACATAATCATCATTCATCTCTCGTCACCGAAGTCGTCTTCTTCTCCGCTACATTGTTTATTCCTTTATCTTTGAAAATCCCTATACGTGACGGTTTTCACGAGATTCTTTAGTAACTGTCTTCATACTCAAAACTCTTAGGTAGAAAATTTTATTGAGAGCTTTTACTCTCTCTGGTTCAAAAGATTAGCCAAAAGATGCAGGCTTTTGTAAGTATGAACAAAAGGGTTGTAGTAAATCACGGTATGTGTTTCTCCAAAGGAGATCTTGATCTCGGTACACGGTTGTGTGAGAATTTCCGGGACGACCCATTGATTCCCGGATTGTCTGATGATGTGGCCAAGCTGTGTCTGGCACTTGTTCCACGTTCCAACTTCCCTTCCATGGGAAGAGTATGTAAGAAATGGAGATTTGTTGTCCAGAGCAAAGAGTTTATCACCGTGAGAAGACTTGCTGGTATGCTTGAGGAGTGGCTCTATGTCTTAACAGTGAATGCTGGAGGGAAAGAGAGCCACTGGGAGGTGATGGACTGTTTGGGACGTAAGCTATCATCTCTTCCGCCCATGCCCGGTCCGGCAAAAACAGGGTTTAAGGTTGTTGTGGTCGATGGCAAACTCCTTGTTATTGCTGGTTCTTCTATGATCAACGGTTCTTATGTTCCATCTGCGGATGTTTATCAATATGATACTTGCCTCAACAGGTTCGTCTGCTTTTATGTTCTTGATTTTACCATCATTTGGTCCAAAGTGGATTTTACACTTGGAACTTTCAAATTAAGACATTTTTGAAATGTAATCAGCTGGAGCAAACTAGAAGACCTGAAGGTAGCTCGCTATGACTGTGCTTGTGCTGAGGTACATGGGCTTGTTTATGTGGTGGGAGGTCATGGGGTAGATGGCGAGAGTCTGTCGAGTGCAGAGGTGTATGATCCAGAGACTGGTAAATGGACTTTCATAGAGTCTCTGAGGCGTCCAAGATGGGGATGTTTTGCTAGTGGTTTCAATGGGAAGCTCTACGTGATGGGTGGGAGATCCAACTTCACAATTGGCAACTCAAAACTTGTTGATGTGTACACCCCTCAATGCGGCTCCTGGAGTGGCAGCAAAAACGGTTTAACTGTAAGTCATTTTGAGTCTTGGATCATTAAGTATGAATCTAATGTTGGTTTCTCGTCAGTTGATCCTCATGATAGTGTTTATTTAGGCTGGTTTTGAATTATAGTTTCTGTTTTAAAGATTTGGATTCTCATTACTTGTGCAGATGGTCACAGCTCATGTTGAAGTAGGGAATAAGCTGTTCTGTATCGAGTGGAAGAACCAGAGGAAGATGTCGGTGTACAATGCAGAAGACGATACTTGGGAAGCGGTGGCTCTTCCACTGTCAGGAAGCTCGAGGGTCGTATTTCAGTTTGGAAAACTGAGTGGTAAGCTTCTTCTGTTTTCGTCCCAGGAAGGAACAGGCCACAACACTTTACTGTATGACCCGGATGCTGCACCAGGCAGGCAGTGGAAAACATCCGAAATAAAACTGTCTGGTTCATGCATATGCAGCGTCACAATCACTGCCTGATTTGATGATCTTAGTCATACCATTGTTGTGACATTTCTCCAGGGGATGTATTAATTTTAGTTTAATACAGTGATTCCTTATACAGTTTACATAAGGCGGAGAGTGTTTTGTTTTAAACTGTTTAGTAGTGCTGCGGATTGTCCTCCGTCTGTATGTTGTACCTTGTAACATATGATTGTGTTGCTTTATTGGAATTTGTTTTAATAGTACAATGCTCGATTGATGTGTGAGGCTTCTCCTCGTTAAGAGAAATCTGAGCCATAAACACACAACTAAAAAAGCAATACTCCAGTGATTTGCGCCTAACTGCAGATTAGGCAGTTTGGTAATTGGTCCTATGGATGGCCCAGACCTAACAACAAAGTAATATTGCTGCGTATAAAAACTACTAACTAATCTGGTAAAAGTAGCTTACCATAAGATACAATAAGACTAGTTATACCAACGCGGGTTAGAAGACAATTTTTTTGCATTTCCCACCATGACAGTTTCAAATTGATGATGATGTTGAACTGCTAGAGTCACGCAAGAAGCGTGTCCAGAATCAGAACATAAGTCGAGACCAAAATAATCTACGATGAGCAAAGAAGATAGAGCTTTCGATATATCTTTGCCGACGTTTGATTGTAATTTGTGGATAACGTACACTATCCTGGGACATACCTCCACCAAAGTTAGATCAGTGGCAGCACATTCTCTATGACTATCCATGAACGAGTATGAAAAGCTCTACATCAAAACTGATTATTCGTCTAACTAACCCCTTAAGTTTGAAGAAGGGGTTTCAAAAAGTAGAGTAATCTTCTGACATTATTAACAAGGTGAGCGCAGACCAGCCAGTGAAGAGACGAGTGCCTTTGCCTGTTCCCTTATCTTGATCATACTGTTCCCAGATGTACCCAGTCTCATAATATTTTTTAACCACATTCCTGTATATATTACAAGAGTCAAGTTTAATATTATACAAGACCTCTATCATATATACCATATACATCTATACCTTATTAAATTGCTCCTTAATTCCTTGTAAATTGCTCTTGCTTTCTCACTATAGGGCCCACCCACTGCACAAAATTGACACAAGGTAATCCAAATGTATATGATGTAATTTAAGGTGAGGCCTTATAGAAATATGTCGGTCTTGTTTACCATATGGAGGGTAGAAAAATACCTATAGAGTAATGGTGCAGAGATGAAAGAATCATGTAGTTCATGTTCATCCAGATAGGACCTCTCCAGTATGGTGCATCATGCTCAGTGTTACGTTTCATATACATAGAACTGCATCAAACAATGTCTTTCTTATCATTGAAGAAATAAATTTCCTGTATATGTTTGTTGTTGTGGGCTCACCTGGTTTTGGCAAGCGAAAGTAGTCCATAATCACTCCATAAGATGCTCCTGTTTGAAAGGAGATCAAGCTGTTTCTCGAGGATTGGAGATTCCTGAATAGACAAAAATGTTGTGAAGATTTCATTAAAAAAGTATCTGGCCCATAGCGGGTTCAAATATCAATAATGGAGAAGATATAAGTACAAAAACTCACAGGGGGTATTATCCTCGACATGAAGGGAAAGAAGCTGACATAACCCACTTGAGGAACCAATTTCAGCTTTGGCTTTCCAAAAGTCTTCCTCACAAGCTGCCGAGATAGGTGACCAATTTCGGAAATTACCTCTTTCCATATCAACTTAACCTGTGGATCAATCGATGCAACATGTGGTTTGAAAAAAAGACTAGGAATCCTACTTCTTCTCTCTAACAAAAGTTGATACTCAAGTTTGTTAATTTATAAAGCTTCTCTTACTTTTTCTGTATGATTACCAAAGTCGAAGTAAGCCCCATGATCCTTATCATAGTGCATCTGCACAGAAGTTATCCGTGAACGAGAGAGAGGATGGTGATACTTAATGGTACTATACACATATCAACTACAAATAATTAATGAAAGTGAGAAAACTGTTGTAGAAAATAGACCTGATTTAGAAGATCAAAATTTGAAAGCAGCTTGGCAGTTGAATAGTAATTTTCCTGTAGGATTTACATCAGTAACATGAGAAGAAAAAATTGGGGAGAAACTCCTTTGCTTTTCATCTTGTGCTAACCTTTAAAAATTGATCTTCTTTTCCTAAAAGCACTGTGATGGAATGCATGCAATCTGCAGCGAGGTACATCCAGCATCTAAGATCAACGTGTCGCTCATCTTCACTTGGGTGCGAAGCGCGGGGATAATCATCCAGCCCCGAGGAAAGCGTCTGTGGGAGATATAAGACATTAGATTCATCTCTGAAAATCTGTCAACTGAACTTCTAAAACAGCAGATAAGCAACTGAACAAATTAGAAATCCTACAAAAAAAACATGGCACACACACACAAACCAAAGCAATTCCGAGACATCTTGTCGTTAACAAGCATATACAGCAGCAAAAAAATCCTCAATCATTGTTAACATATACTGATAAAGAGCATATGGAAGCCGCTTACATGAGAGAATACCTTATAACTCGAGACTTGCAGTCTATGTGACGGTTAAAAATATAATATAGCTTTCAACAGCATTTTCATGAGAAACCAAGTAATAGTACCTTAGGGTTGAGTTCTCGAATTGTGGTGTTATCTCTGCCATGCCAAAAGTAGCTTCCACTCTCCCTACCTTGTGTTTAATAAGGTCAAGAAAAATATGATACATGACCTAACCCATTTCAAGCATATAAAGACTGGTATACCAATTAAAGACAAGAACCCGTCACATATAGAGATTGAAATTAACAACTAGTGAATAAACTGTAATTGGTAAAAAATAGACACCTAAGATACTACAAAATCCAAAACAGAGAGCAGTTGAAAACTGAAAGGATTTTGTAAATCTATAAATGGATTTAGACCAGATTAAATGAGGATTATCATGGTGTTACCTGTCTGGGAAGTATTAAACCACTGAAACCATGCATCTAAGCGTACAGAAGCCCGCTCAAGGAATGACAATATTTCATCCCTTTCTGACGCAATAAACTTTTCCCTCCTTAAACCATCTATTAGATCTGGACAAAAAGATTGTCACCACATGAAACTATTACTGATTTTGAAACCTTTTTCTGGCTTTACATAAATAAGTCACATTTTCAACCCACAAACTGAGCAGCAGGGTTACAAAGCACTCATATGATCTTCGCGACAAAGTTCTAAATAATTTATTGTAATAGGAACAGAAATATTAGTAAAACAACAGAAGGAAATGACAAAGATGTTGCTAAATCCCTATCCTTATGTGCAGGTCAAGAGACTGGCATTGTATAGCACACGGGCTTACATGAAATAGAAATTCGAACGATGATCAAAAGACAAAAGGGTAATAGTGCAACAGATTCGTACCACGTATCACCAAAAATAATGTTGGTGGATTGCCATTACTCGGGTACTGAACTACGAACTCCTCTGGAACCTTACTGCAGTTAAAGAAACTCTCAAAAACAATAACCATGACTACCAAGGTTTGAGAGACTGTAAATACCTCAGAGCTTCAGCACCCAAAATTTGCTCGCGTGGAATCCATCCATCTATGTTCAATAGGTCTAACCAGTGTCCAACGATATCCAAGGTTATACGAAAATCCCAGCGCCTGCTCATAGCACCCGTAACACACTCCAAAAATGATCAACCAGCGGGACAAATATAGCTTTTAACTCTTGTAATAAGATATTGTCTCAAGAAAAACGTGGCTTTTAAAAAAAAAACTATTTAAGAAACAATCACAATGGCATCATATCAAAGATATCTTCAAGATACGAATGATCAATAAGAACAAACCAGATCAACAATTGATGGAAACCTTCGTCCCACAAAAAACCCCTAGGAAAAAAGGGCCGGCTTGGAACAGCTGTGTACAGCTCGGCTGGCCAATATAGCAAGAAGTTATCCCGACTTTCAGGCTGCAATAGAAGGATATAATTGTGTGATTTTGTGAGAGGTCTAACCTAGTCTGCAGATGGATGGACGTAAGGAATAAAAATTGATACCGAAAAAGCAGGATGGAATACTAGCCTGAGTATTTTTAGGTGCGTAGATTTTTGATTGACCATAGAAATAACCAATGCCACCAAGCATGTTTGCAACCGCAGTCTTGCCAACCCCCAACGTTTCTGAATCATGCTGGAACCACAGGAAACTGAGATTGAGACCCTCATCACTTATATAAACATTGACTCAAATAGATGCAAATGATCAACTATATGTATGATATGACAACTTGGAGCTAACAACATATGTTTGCCGTTGACAAGAAACAGAAGAACTACACATAAG
Source organism: Aurinia saxatilis (assembly GCA_900406295.1). Classification (NCBI taxonomy): domain Eukaryota; kingdom Viridiplantae; phylum Streptophyta; class Magnoliopsida; order Brassicales; family Brassicaceae; genus Aurinia; species Aurinia saxatilis. The sequence continues at coordinate 6,314 of OVAP01000630.1, forward strand.
CAGAGAGAGAAGAACTAATTCTAGTGGGAAAAGATTCAGAAATTGCCAAAGTCAGTACAGTACATGTTCAGCAGTCTCTGTTCTCGACTACACATCCAGACAAATTTGTTAATGGGGGAATATAATATAACTAAATAAAATTTATCAATTACACAAGACCCCTGGGTGTGCTAAAGATCATCTATTAACATGGGTAGTTAAAGTCTGTACGTTTTATAAGAAAAGAAGCAAAAAGAAAAAGAAGCAAACCTTTTCAGAAAGGTTGAAGCATTTCTCAAACTTTGTATCAAATTCTCGATGTTTCTTTTTCAGTAGATCAGAGAGTGGCAAACCTACATGGAATATATATGAAACTCAATGCAAATACAAAAACAGTAGACAACATCAAGCATATTAGTGATCAGTATTAAGCGGCTGTCAGAGAAAACATTTTTCTTCAATGGAGGCCCTACTGATATATCCCACGGTAGATACACAGTTGATCTGTAATCCAGGCTTTGGTGTTCAGACTATTTTTTTAATCTGAGCTAAGAAACTCAGAAGGCAAAGATAGCTCTAACAAACTAACAATCCGATGAGAAGTTCTTTAAACTCAAACGCAAGTTACATACACAAACTAAGATTAAGAAAATTCAAACCCATCACTAATGACGCTTGGTAATAACAGGAGGCTTAAGAAACCTGTGAGACTTGTTAAACGCTTTTCCATGTTTGAACTTTCTCCTCTGATCCCGGAGACAAAAGGAATATCTATCGTAAATGGAAGCCTCCCAGAAATCTGTATGACAAAAGATATGTTGACACAGGACAGAGGTAAGATAACATTCATTTTATTTTTTCAACTATATACACAAATACATCTTCATGAAGACTGATTACCTGAAAGACGTAGACATTGGAAGAATCCTCTGATGTGTCAGAGAGCTGAAGTCGTCCAAACTTCCTTGCCTGAAAACATACATGCCAAGAGACATGTAAGCATTGTGCTCTTTATGGACAGAAAATACCTTGGGCCTTTGCAAAATAAATCTATAAAATTAGTAGACCTGCAGAGCGAGATTTCGCTGAACTAGATCAGACAGATTATATATGTGAGGCGTCTTGAAACCTGAATAATGTGTTTCAAGCTGATTCTGCAAATGAAGAACAAAAAAATGTTTACATTAACATGAGCATCAGTGGTTGACGCGACACAAACTGTCAAATCACCAGAGATACATTCCAGGAGAGACGGCTACAAAAATTCTAAGATCTATAAAGAGCACTTGAAATCACAAAAAAAAAAAAAAAAACCTGTGATTTTAAGTGTATCTGCCAGTCTCCTACGTCCTGACGTGAACCCAAAACCAGGAGAGAGCTCCCTTGAAAATCTAAAGTATCTTGGCCTAAAGTTAGAATATTGGCACCTTCATCAGCTAAATAAAAGAAGAGGTGTGCAGTTCTCTTGGCACCATCATTCATCCTAATGTAATCCCAGTATGGTCAAGCAAAAGAAACTTTGTGACTCCAGTGTGCAATGTGAATATCAATAAACCAAAATAACAAAAGCAGACACCGTGAGCTGCCAGTACATATCAGCAATTACCCTTTATCTTTTACATCAATCCGAACAGCCCAATCCCCTCCATAACCAGAGTTGTCCCCTTTTGACTTGACAAAACTTGTCTCCAATATCATATCATTCTCAACCAGCTCTTGCCGCCCAAAATCCCGTCCATTGTGCTCTCTCCAGCCAAAGGAACTGAGATCATCAGAGTTTTCACAGAAATGGCGCATAACATACATTTCGTCTTTGACACCAAGCCACATCAAGCCAGCTACTAGGGACTGTGGAGTTCTGCATTGCCATTCACAGACATCATCAAACAAAGACATTAGCAAGAGTAGAGAATGATTGACAGTACCTTGCACGAACTCCGAAATAAACATGAGGACGATAAGTTCCCCAGTACAAGCTCTCCTTGTGGTCTCCTTGGAACTGGTACACAAACGAATTCAATTTTCTGACAAGAACAAGAGAGGTAAAGAAACAGAAGGAAACCGTGGGTGTACCATAGACAAATCCATGAGTTTGGGAGCAGGAAAAGGAGTGATAACCCTAGGGTGATGGTGGGTGAGAATCCGATTGATGAGGAAGTAAATGACTAGAGTCCCCAAAAGGATTAAGCCAATCAATATCTTGAGATTCGTTCTGAACGCACCGATCGACACAAGCTCCTTGCTTTTCCCTCGGCGCACTGTAGCACCATAACGAAGCGAATCGCTACCTTCGGGAGATGATGATTTAATCCGACCACGCGCGCTCCGACGGCTTGCTCCGGTCATGGTCGGAGAAAATGCAATCGAAGGGGACTGAGGGTACAGAGGCTTCACTTTTGACCAATAGAAAAGCGTTTGGTCTCTAAATTAACACTTAACCATACATGTTTATGTTATGTCGTGTTTCGAGTTCAATACAAAAGACATACCAAGTTGTGTGTCAATTGAAGAACAATAGAAGTTTAGATTACGCGTTGGTTGCCAACTTGATCTTGCACTTTCTTAGTGTGGATTTACAACGTCCTTGTTGTTGTGCATCGAGTCTAAGCCATCGTGTATGTCATAATTTTTTTGGTTGTATCATAGCACGATATGTTTGATGTTAGCTAACATTCCTCTCCTAATGGGTTTTCACTTTTCCTAGTAGGACGAGTGGACGACATAAAGTTTCTCCTACAAGTGATTTGAGATGCAAACCTGCAATCATCAAACAGAACTGCAGTCTTCAAATACGTTGGTCGATATGAAAAAAACGGAGCTTAAAGATGCATTTCAATGGCTACAAGTTAATTAAAAGACTATCTTTATACCAAAACCATACTTAATGAAAGATTCTCCAATACAAAATCATGTCTAGGACACTTATACTTTATAGTTTTGGTGGGTTAACAGGCGGTCCATTAGGACAAGGTAAATTTCATTATTGTAATGATTGTTTGGCTTTGTGACTGTTGAGTGGTGACAGAGTTATGTTGTGTGTTATATGCGCTTGAAAGGATAAACGTTCCACCATTCTAATGTTTTTCTTTTTTTGCCTTTTGTACTAGATGCAATCAGATCACTCAAACGTTCCACCATTCTAATGTTTTTCTTTTCTTTGCCTTTTGTATTAGATGCAATCAGTTCATTCAATTCACCACATCCCAAACTTCAAATTATAATTATAAAAGCTCTGCATATTACATCCTTCAGGAAGCTTTAAATGAGATGTAAGGAACTTATAGGCATTATTCTCTAAAAAACATCTTTCTTCTTGTCGCAGTGGACTTCAAAGTTCACACACATGGTTACAAAATATATACATAGACATACAAACAAGATTGCTTATGCACTCAGACTTATTACCCAAGACAACACACGGATCTACTTGCGCATTGAACAAAAAGCTGTACTCAGGTGTGCTACTATGTATATACACACACTATTCACAAGTCCTTGACGAAAAATCCTCTTTAACCACAGCCACATAAAAAATGAGAAATTAACTTGGAACTCTCAAAATCCTGCAAATACAAACATTGCTTAACAGTATGGGATGGTTTATATCAGTTTGAGTGGAAAAACGCATGGGATAGAGTTCGATTACTGGTTTTTTGAATTGATTTTCCAACAAGGTCAGAACCACTCAGCCATGCATTTAGGGTAAAGCTCACTCTCAGTGGCAATGGAGGAGAGGCCACGAAGCTCTTTCTGAACTTTCCGTCTCTCGTAAAAGACTGAGCACGCCAGGGAAGTGCATTTCACTCCACATTGCACCACCCAGTCTCCTCCACCACAGTGTCTGCATATCTGCGAAAAAAGAAAGAGCAAGTGATGGATCAAAAAAGTTGGAATGCATCTACATGGATTCACTAAGGAAAGAGGTTTAACCACACGTGGAAAGAGGTTTACAGTCTTTCTTATTCATCAAGTACCCAACATTTCTGACAAATAATCCTAAACTAGTCTCCACTATTCAGCCTAAATATTCTGCAACTACCATGAGATGAGACTGAACTCAACGTGTGTGCAAGATTAAATGCAAATGCTCACATATGAAAGTGCAAAGGTCTTTATGAAGCATGATTTACCCAATCTCTTGGAAAGTAAAGACTGTAAAATCACGGCAGTGAATAATTTATAAAACTGTTAGATTTTAAGAGTGGCTTACCGTAGCTAGATGTTGCATCTCTCTTTCCAATTTCGAAGTCTTCCAAACAATGGTTGCAGCAGCAGCACTTTCATTCTTGAGACACCGGTTGCATAGCTGAGTAGATGCCTGAACCACTTCGCCACACAAGAAGCAATGTTTCGAGAGATAAAAATAATCAATCCTAGTTTTGTGCGAGTTCCTATAGTTTAAGGGACGTTGACCAAAGGAGCTTCTTGTGGGACGGGGCATCTCCAAAAACCACTGGTTTAAGTCCGCTTCCACAAGTCCAAATATCCTTTGTAAAGCTGGTATAATTTGTTTATTGATGTAGTATAAGTCATTTAGTCGGTAGGGTGAATCGATGTCCAAAAGAACCAGTGGGTCCACCACCATATCAACAAGGCGAGCTCCTGGCTCCCCATGGATCACAACATAAGGCACTCGTTCAGCATAGCGTGGCTCTGTACGAGGGTCAGCTTTCATTGATTTGGTTGCCACGATAGCTGCTGGAGGAAGGAGTGAAGAGTCTCTTGTGTTGTAAGTCCCCAACCGAACTTCTTTTGCAAACACAAAATCTTGAAGAGACACTCTCCCTGATAGTATTCGCTTCCACTGTCTATACAAGTACGACTTAACCTGTACAATTAAAAGAGAAAAGCAGATGTAAGCCACTTTAGTTTCCACTGATAATTTGACAGCCAAAGAAATCAAATTTGTACCTTAGAGATGTTCATTGTTTCGAAGAAGAGTCTCAAAGATTGCTCCATGGTTTTTGCAACAGCTCCACAAGTGTCTCTTCGAACAGTTTCAATACCTTTTGCATCAAATATAGGCTCGACCTGATCAGGACTTTCATAACTGTATCCAACGTAGCGCTTCTTCGTAAGAAGGAAACAAGGGTAATAGACTTTCTCCATCTTTAGAGTGACTGGGTATGGGTTCATTTCAGTTATTGCAGATGCAATCTCTTGTCCGACTACAAAAGCTTCTTCTAAGGTTCGTCCTTTGAGAAGGACAAACATACTACACAAGTAATTAAAATGCATTAGGCCACACAAAAAAAGGAAATAAAAAACTGATTTAAGTATAAGTAGCTGAAATGATATTTATTTACAGGTTGCTGAAATGACCATTATTTACACTCTGATTTAAGTATAAGTAGCTGTTAGCTTATGCAATGCAAGCATACATGAAACCTGTTTGAAACAGTGCCATGAAAAACCCTGTTTTAAATCTTAAATTCACTTCATCCAGATGAGTAGATATGGAAATCACCTATCAGTATCACCATATACAACTCTAGCATTCCAATGATCATTGGCATTGACGAACAAGATAGCCTTCTCAAGTGTGCTACGACCACATTGGACAATACTATCTGCCAGCTCTGCGCAAGGCATTCGACCACTGAAGCCAGCAGCAGTATAGCCATAAGTCACGTTTGCTATCAGCTTTAAAGCAAGCTGCCGTGCGTTAAATATCTGAAAGAAGACACGAGTACTATCAAAATTGCGAATTTTGTTTAAGAAAAACAGCAGAAAATGTTCATAGATGAAACGAGACACCAAAATTATTGGAACAAAAAATTTGGGCCACTCTCTCTTCTGCCAATCATCCCTAGTCCAAATATTAGGTATGGACTCCGGATAACCATACCCGATGAAGAACTGCTTCTGAAGGAGACAACTTTTTAATCGCTTTTTTCACCATTATTCTTGTAGATAGAATTTCCTCCAGCAACCTTGGTAATATTCCTCTGCGCACCTATATGTGAGAAGAAAAGGTGCCTGTTATGGTTAAGCTAAATCAAGAAAAGGATCCATCGATGGAGAAAACAACAATGCTACTGGGAAACAAGATCGTTTGTTTGTCTTGGATATGACTTTTGATTCAAGATTTAATTACGCAAGAAACGCATTGCACATTACCTCTGGTGGCACGTACATCACACTGTTTGGGGTCTGCAGGATCTGATTTAAATGCTGAAGAACATTAAGGTCTAGAGAGTATGAGCTGACCCCAAGGGTATTCATCTTCAAATGTGCAAGTTTTCCAAGACATGTACTATAGCACAAATTATATGCTATAATCATTGAAGGGTAAAGAGATTGAAAATCCAACACAATAACAGGATCTTCGTAGAAGGTAGATTCTGGTTCCATTACAAGAGGTACACATTCCATAGCTGGCTGAGAAGCGACCTGCATGATCACATGATTTAGTTAAGAAACGCAAAGAAGCTAGTGAAAAGATATAAAAGTTAATTAACACAGCATATGATATGGAACCTATCGTGAGGACCAAACAATCTATTGCGACCAAGGTTTTAAAAAAGGCTTGACCAACCCATTTTTGAAAGTCGGACGACTCATTGATAAATTCAAGACATGTTAAAAGTAAATCACTTGAGAGTAGCACATAAAACGAACTTGTTGGTTTCCTGGAGAAATAGCAAGATAATTTTGTGTATGTGCTAATCTCAGAAGCATAGATTCCACTCTGTACTGAGAACCTCGAGAGAGAACTGAGAAAAAGTCGATGCCAAAAACACGAGCAAGTTCTGACGTACGATTTATCTGCAAACAATGATTTAGTAAGATAAACAACTTGCACGTAATTCACTATAGAATCAAGCTGAAAATGTTACATACCATGTCAAGTTGGCTCATTATCTCAAGATTCAAATTTGCTCGGCGAATCACATATTCTATGCATCGATGTCTTGCACGTGTAGGACCACTTGAAAACCAATTTGTCAATACGTTAAAGGGGACTGATGGAATCTTCTGCCTCAAAACAGCCTCCGACACAGCCTCAATCATGTACATGTTGAGTTTCACTTCCCCGCGAATCAAACGCCATGCATTGAGAACAATCCTACCTCCAACATGAACACCACTAGCATGTGTGCGCCCCCACTCGTCCTCAATTACCACTTCATCTACTTGAGCAGGATCAGCTACCAATGGATCTGGTTGCAGATTATTACCAAGATTTCTCTTATTATCTGAATCATTTTTGGTAGTCGGAGAGGGAGTCCTAGATATATTATTGAGGAATCTTAAACCAAGCTGGGCAGCCCTTTCAGCTAGAAAACCAATGGATCCACCCTGTATATCCCAGCCCACAAGAATATCTGGATCCCATTTACATAAAGTCTCAATAAAATAGTGGAATAGTTGCCTCTCATCAAGGAAGACAGACAACTTGTATCCCGATAGGCCGTCAACATTTCTGTAGTGAAATAACAGTAAAATTGAAAAGGCATATTAGAGTAACGAAATGACTGAAGTTCATGGTAGCATTACAAACATAGTAAAAACATGAATATGTCAGCTAAATTTCTAAGGAACCAAAATATATTTTACCTCTGATAAATGCTATCTGGACTAAAGAGAAGCACAAATACTTCAGCTGCAAGATTATCGTCATTCTGCACGACGAGAGCTATGACATTGACAGAATCAAATCGTGGATCAGGTCGCAAGTCCCCTCTAGACTCCGCGTGAACCTGAACGTTTTTAGATATTGACATGTATCAACAAACCTTTTTTTTTTCCAGAAAACATCACTTTAAATTAAGGGACTTCGTTTTACTACATTTTATTAACAGCATTAGCAAAATAATTAAATAAAATAAGCATTTTTCACTCATTCTAATAACAATGAGCAGCAGATACTTATAGTAACGCATATTCTAGAGGTTAACTTATTAACGAGGTACGCATCTTAACTTTCTAAGGTTAAGCATTCTCAAGCATTGAACATATGATTACTCAAGTAATTACATGATCATCACAGTAACGACGAGACATTGTGTTACTCCTGTGAAGCCTGAAGTTGGCAAACTGTACCATGGGACATTCAGCGTTTTATCATCATTGAGTTGTACATAAACCATTTTAAGTATCCATGACTAAACTATGCGTGCAAAGGCTATTTGAGGACTTCTACTAATAAAATGTGTAGCTCAACAGAAATTAAGTTACGTTAAAGCACCTCTATACTCAGCACTGTAAGCTGTTGACCAGCCCCCATGCTCGCAGGATCTCGGAATCCAATTTGACTTAAGGGAGTGGGTCCTGATTTCCCGTCAGGACCTGAAATCTGAGACATCTCTTGTGAAACACTGGCCTGCAAATTACGGTTTAGAAGCTTTCCTTTGGTCTTCAAATCTATCTCAGGCTCCGAAAAATCATTTGACTTTGAATTCACAAAAACGTTATTATGCTGCTCCACATGCTCAGACGACACAGACATCACATTAGATGCAAAAGCAAGATCAGTGCAAGCCGTCCTACAATCAGTTTGATCATCTCCTAATAGTTGTTTTTCTGAATCAACATTAGAGTGTCCTGGACCTGGTACAATTCAAAAGAAAACAAAAATCATCATTTTCATTGACAGCGTCCAATACTGTAATGAATATCATAATCAGGAACTGTACCATCTTCAAAGGGAAAACGGATGTATATTGAACCTTTGAGAAAATATAAAATTGGATTACATAAGGAAGTCCAGTGCTTTCCGCCTAACTTTACACAATACCTGTGTCATTCGTTATCCATTTTGAAACAGAATCCACAGGAGGAGGGGAAAAGGCAGGGGCCAGTAGGTAAAGATTGGAGCCATCATTGAGATGATGTAAGGGAATACCAAGGGAAGCTCCTTGGAAAAATTGCTTCTTTCCATCCTCGTTGGCTTCAGTTTCCTCCAAGGGAAAAAAGGGGATCTCTTTGGAATTCCCCTCTTCTAAGATAAAAACAACAGAATGTCAGAAGTAATCTTAAACTGAAAACACTTAACTTAAAACAAATGAAGAGAGGCACAGCCAGAGAGAAGTTCTACAAAACTTAAGTTGATCTAACTTCAACTTTATAGATAAATTTATATTTCATCATTTGCATTAATTGTAGTAAGAAAAAACTAGAACGAGAACAAGATGAGTAAAGGTGTACCACATCCATCATGCTGCTTGTCCCTGGCATGTTGATATCGGACGGGATTTTCATGAGAATGTGAAAAATCCTGGAGTCCAGCACTTAGGCAATCAAGAGAAGGTGGCTTCTTGCTTAAGTTTAGGCATATTAATCTTTCTGTCTCAACAAGCACATTGGCAGTGCCATCCTGCTCATCCCCAGCTTTTTGGATATCATTAGTATCAACTCCAACAAGTTTATTGTTAGACACCAGTATTTCTGATTCCACTGTCTTGGATTCTTTACCAAGTGGAACAGTGGCAGATGAAAAATTCCTCAAAACTTCATCACTGTTTTGACCTGTTGTCTCTTCAGCCGAGCATCTAGCAACATAACGAAGTTCAGATGACTGAGTGGATAAATCAAAGTGACAACTTCCAGCATCTACAGGAGGTAATATTTGATGAGCATTGCCATAATAACATTCACTAAATTCTGCAGAGAGAGCAGGACCTTGTTTCTTGGCCTCAGATGTTAAGGTAGCCATGCATTCCTTTTTTCCCCCGTGCTGAAAGTCTTTAGTCTGTGGTAGAACTTTCCTGAATTTCATATGTTGTGAATCAGGCGAGTCTCCATGGCATAACCGTTTTTTTCTCATCAATTCACGCAGTGAACATCCAGTCAAAGCGTTTCTGTCAATCGTTTTAGAAACATTTGCTTGATGTTCTTTGACTGGACCATTAAAATTGCCTTTCATCTCATCCATGGGGTTGGAACTACTCTTTGTTAAACCAAGTATATCGATAGCATTTGTACTGTCAAAGTCTTTCTGAAGATTTTTGGTCAATGGAAAAGGTAAAGGTCCCCATACAGACTTATTAGGCTTGTTGCTCTCTGAGAACCTCCTAGTCTTATTCCTCATTACTTCACTCGTATGTACATCACTCTTTCTGTATCTCTGGAATGAATTTTCGCTTGATTCATTTGACGTCGACATATTTGGTACTTCACTAGATACTTCCGTGTCAAGAGATTGTTTGTCTGATGAAGTTACAGGATTCTTGCTATCAGAATTTCTACGTAAAGCTCCTTTTGTTGAACTCCCAAAGTCTGGTAGATCCTCCTGAGAATCAAGAATGTCTTGACATTCCTTTTGGGATTGGCTCGCATAATCTGTATTAGCCATTTCAAGAACCTTGCTAATGGACGCTAAGGGCAACAGAGGACTAAGGATGGTTTCCCGGAGAATTTCATCATCAGAGTTTATGTCCTCTGCAGCTTGGGATGAAGCAAACCACTTAAAGAGACCCAAGGCTTCATCATCTTGTATTTCAGCAGGTGTATCTCTGTCCGTGGGTGTTATCATATATGCATCATTTCTCATTGATGCTTCTCCACTCCTCTCATCAAGTGAAGAAAGCTTTGCTGATGCAGGGAACTTACTGCATGTACCAACCATATGATGAAAAACCGGCAGATCCATAATTTCGGGTTTGACATGCAAATCTGAACCGGCTGAGGATACGGCAGTATGCTTCATATCAGACGGGGACAATACAACGTTGTGGTGCATTTCTTTTAGCATGTTCTCAAACCCAACATGATGTGACATAGTCTTCAGCACATCAGCTGCAGACGGTTTGCCAGGATCAGGAGGTATAGGTGCATCATACACGCCAGTCCTTTTATACTCCTCCTGCCATAACAGTGCTGAGGTTAGGTAAGGGAATACCAACAAAATAACTACAAAGTATAAAGCTAAGAAATTTAAAATGAACCTCCCAAATAGCCACAAGCGACTGAACCATCTTAGTATCAGACTGGGCTTGTGAGAGAGAGTTGAACATTTTGAATTGTTGATTGAGAATATCTACAAGAGAAAAATCTAGTTCAAAGGTTTGTTCATACATGAGACAAATAAATGATATTTCGTTTCAGGAAAACTACCACTAATAGTAGCATCTCCCTCAAGTTCACAGAGACTCTGACGTCTGTAATGGTGTTTATGCAGGCTCTCGCTCAACGGTGTATCAACTTCCTCAGAGAGATTCCACATCCATTGAACTGGGATTGTTGACAGGCTCCAAACAGGGAAGCTGACGCTTGCAGCAGCACTTGAATCTGCCTGTTACATTGTTTCAGTATTGTGGAACTATTGAACAACATGCTTCAAGTATTTAAAGGTCTACCTTTGTGATAGCCACTTCGTCAGTCCCTTGTCCTACACCACCATCCAAATCAAATCTCCTTGGACGGAAATGGTGAGGCACTGGGCTACGAAACTTCATCTTTGATATATGCACATGACCCATTCCATACAAATTATAGTCAACCTATAGAAGATAATCAAAGAAACTTTAATAGTGGACTTCGAAGCATCAGTTTTAACCTCTCGAAAGTACATAACATATTATGAATTTGGAAGTTACGTTTATATGTGAAATTGCTAAACTCGACAGAACACCTAGTTGCTAAATGATTTCTTTGAATCCATAACATAAAAAAATTACCAGAAACTGGAGAATAAAAGGAATATGAGACTCGTAAGGCTGCAAACTTTTACCAAGAACAGCACCTGCCTAGAGAGAGAGAGAGAGAGCTCAATACAAAAGGCAGATGAAATGGTCATGAGTATACTAGTTTCACTGAATTCTAAGCATTCGATGCATCATACATAAAGTAAGGAATGGTGTTGACTTATCAAAGATATCGTACCAGAAGAAGACTGGCAGCACGAGCCACATCGTGTGGATGGTAGCTATTATACTGTTAAGGTGAACAAATAATATACTGCCTAAAAAAGGGTAACGCATAAAACATAAACAAACAGGATACAAATAAATCTTGACAAATGTGTCCTCCGTTGAGTGGTAGCCATAAAACTTCTTTGCTCTAACAATCTCACAATCATGGACATGTTGCCTTTTTGAAGCAGCACTGCCCTGAAGCTACAAGTCCATGTCAAGTATCATGACGGAGAATTATTGAATGAGATACACATATGGGAAGACCGAAAGAAAACAGAAACATAAACGCAGGTCATAGTCAAGACTAAGAATTCATGGGTCACTTGGTATGTACCTTTAGAGCCTTCTCCAACTCCAGGGATACAGCAGGTATATCTCCATCAACTGACGCAAAAAAAAAAAAAAAATGTCACTGGTGAGGTACATTTCTGAGTAGAGTTTATAACTGGGTTTATGCCTCATACCTTCTTTCTGATGATCAACCGGAAATTCTGAGCATGGAAGATAAAGATATGGTAAAGCCTAGAAGAGAAATACAGTTTCCAACACAAAATTAGGCAAATAGTTTTTTTTTGTCTTAAGAAGAAAGTGAAATAACAATCTTACACGATGAATGTGCAAGCAAGTCTTCTGAGCAGCAGGTGTGGAGCCATATATCCTTATAACAGGGACTTCGTTAACCTCTCCACCTACAAAATGGAACATTATACTTTCATTTCCAACTATATCAAAATTCTCAATCAACCAAAAAAGAGAGATGTTGCGTCACCTTGGAAGCGACTATAGCAAATATCATATCCAGGGATCGGAGAAGTCATGTAGTAATCGATTGACACAATTCGTAAACTGAAAACATTGGAACTCGACAGAGCATCAGCCATGGGTTTGGCGCCACTGTCCGATTTGCCCCGCCGGTGGTTGCTCCTTCCAGTACGTCTGGACTCTGGACTGAATCGGTAACCGACATAAACTGAAAATCGTCGTCGAACCAAACGGTTTTAGTTTCGGTTCATTTATTTTTCTCAGTTAACATTGAATTAGTGGGCCTGTTGAATTTGTGACTGGGCCGATTCAACCTTTTATATATAACTCCAAAGAAGTAATGTTATTTTTTTCTTCTATGTTTAAACTTCAAAGCAGGGGCTGTTACAAAGCAAAAGTAACAATCCAACGCCAAAGAAACAGCAAGCAACTAATGTAAAGAAGAAAAAAACAACAGAGTTCTCGAACTCGAGAGAGAAAATCAGTACAAACACCAGCATCGGATTCTATCCTTCGTACGAAAACGCCATCCATAACTTGTGTACGATGAACCAAACCAACCAACGTCTAGGGAATGTGAGCATCCGTCATCTCTGAGTCTAATAATTCCTTCAACCAAGATAGTCCTCCATCTGTCACATAAGAAGTAAGCCGGAGGTCTTTTATCACACTTGAAGCGATGACCATGGCTGATCTATTACAATGAACTTGATCATAGATAATATCCCAGCCAAATTTTCCAATTGTATACTGCAAGAGAGGTCGTAATTCATTGTGTAGCGCAGGCCAGTCCCTAGGTTTAGTAAGAGCCTTGATCATATCCATTTGAGATGATGCAAAAGAGACATGAGAGACTTTCAAACTATGCATACTTTCCATAGCCCAATCCCATGCCAGAAATTTAGCTGCCAACAAAGACTCCACTTGTGTAAACCTCCTCATCACGTAATAGCCAGGATACTCCCACTAAAGCTTTAGATTGTGACCAAGCGAAGCCAACATTGCATTTTAGTCTACCTGTATCCGGAGGAATCCAAGATGTAACTGCCTGGACGTTTGGGACAGTATGAGATGGTATGGTCTCTTGACTATGGACCCATTGTTCTGCATCTTCCCGCGCTTTCTTCACCACAGAGTCGACCGGAAAGGTTTGTACTTCAAAGACACTTTTGTTTCGGTTCTTCCACAGAATCCACAAAACCCAAGGCAGGGATTGTTTGATTACTTCTGGTAATCCTTTGTGTGACATCAAACGTATCACATAGCTAATATTTTCAAATATCGAGGAACAGAACCCTGATTCGGGAAAAGGTACATTCATCATAGCCTATACCTGCCTGGCCATTGGACATTCAAAGAGGATGTGATTTATAGTTTCCTCCTCGCAAGGACAGAGCCAACATCCAAAATTTGGTTTGATGACTCTAGTCTTTAATCTATCCGCAACAGGTACCGCACCTTGAAGTGCCTTCCATATGAAGAACTGTAATTTCGGAGGAGCTTTAACTTTCCAACATGAGGCTAGTAAAGGACATAGCGACGGTTGAGCTTGAGGTTCCCTCATCAATTGTTGTTTTGAACGACAATAGTTTAAATCATATCCCGACTTAACTGTGTACATTCCTGTTTTAGTCCCAGACCACACAAAAGAATCTGGCTTGGATACACAAGGCCTCTGAGCTCGTATTTTCCTCACCTCTGGCTCGGGAAACAGAGCCGACAATTTATTTAAGTCCCAAAAGAAGTAATGTTTATAATAGGGAATTTTAGGCAATAGGGTAGTTTTGAGTTTGTAATTAGTTTTTTGGTAGTTTTGAGTTTGGAAATAGTTTTTAGGTAATTTTTATTTTTTTTAATGTGAATTTTTTATTATGTCCAATTCATTAAAAGGTTAAAAACATAAACCATTTTGTTTAGTGGACATAATATATTTACTGGTTTATTATATATTTATAAAACAGTTAGGTGTTAATTTTTTTCCATAAATAGAATCACGGTAAAAATGATCGTTCTTTGTTCGTATTAATTAAAAAAAAAGTGGTATTGGATGGTGGATGATGGATGATGGATGATGGATGATGGATGATGGATGATGGATGGTGGATGGTGGATGGTGGATAGTGGATGGTGGGTGATTAAACTAGATGGTGGACGAGCATTAAGGTGAATGGTGGATGATGGAAGATTACAAAAATAGATAGTGGATGGTGGATGGTGGATGAGCATCAAGGTGGATAATAGATGATGGAAGATTACCAAAATGGATGGTGGATGGTGGATGACAATAAAAATGATGGTGGATGATAGATGATTATCAAAATCAGAGAGATGAAACAAGAAGACCCCTAGATAGAAGATTTGAGAGAAAAAAAAAACAGAAGTATTCTTTCTAATTTCTATTGTGTGTGTATTGCCATAATTTGTTTTTATTCATTGATTTGATTTATTTACTTTTGGTTTAGTTTAATATTTAACCAAAAATAATTATTATCAATTGAAAGCTAAGAAGGTCATTGTATTAAACTAAAACTACCCATTCAACAACGATCTCAAAAACTACCATTTTAGCAAATTATAAACTCAAAAACTATCATATTCACCAATTTTTTCTTTATAATATCCTCAAGGATTTATAAAGTATTTTTTATTAATAAAAGTAATATCAATTTAATGAGTCTCCAAAGATTAAAAGAAAATTTATATAAACTTTTTTTAAAATTATGCAAAATGATAGAAAATCAAATTAGTATATACAATTATAGAAGATTTTATAAAAACACTAGTATATTATGTTTCATAAAATTTTAAACTCATATTACAATCCATAAAAACAAACTGAAAGTTAAATTAGCAAATAATAATAATTTTAAAAACGTAAACTAACAGAAAACATATAAAAGCATGATCAAGAACCTAATTAACTCAGTTATAATTTTCAGTTGTGCCAAATCTGTTCCAACTATGCTCAACCAAATCAGCTTTTAGTTGTTGATGCATTTTTTTATCACGAAGTTGGGCTCGATTGGCCATCATATTGTGGACATTTGTAGACGTATGTGTAGAGTACGTGTAGTCCACTTGTGAAGTCCCGCTTCCTTCTCTTTCGTCGAATTTTGGTACTTTAAATGAGTGTGTTGGTCTCGTTCGTCTTCAACTATCATATTGTGCAATATGATACATGCTCGCATTATCTTGGCTATTTTTGCTTTATCCCAACTAAGAGTTGGGTTTTTGACAATTGCAAATCGAGCTTGCAAGACTCCAAAAACACGCTCGACATCTTTTCTGACACTTTCTTGGCGTTTAACAAATAATGATGCTTTCAGACCTTGTGGCCGAGAAATTAATTGGATGAAAGTTGCCCATTTCGGATATATACCTTTTGTGAGATAGTACGTCATATCGTATTGGTTTCCATTGACAAAGTATTTCACCTCTGGGGCTCAATCTTGTAATATATAATAAAAAAATGGTGAGCGGTCAAGAACATTGATATCGTTAAAGGTACTTGGAGGTCCAAAAAAGGCATGCCAAATCCATAGATCTTTTGAAGTCACATCCTGTAAAACGATTGTGGGTTTTCCGTGTCCATGTGAATACTGTCATTTCCAAGCCATGGGATAATTCTTCCATTCCCATTGCATACAATCAATGCTTCCTACCATCCCGGAAAATCCCCAAAACTCTCCAATATCTAGTAATCGTTTGAGATCCTCTGGTGTAGACCTTCTCATCTATTCATCTTGGAATAAATGTATTATTTCATCCACAAAATTTTCTAAGCATTGGTTCGCAGTTGTTTCACCGATCCGGAGGTACTCATCCATCGCATCAGCTGCAAGACCATATGCCATCATACAAATGGCGGTTGAACATTTTTGTAGGGCAGACAGCCCGAACCTTCAGGTAGCATCTTGTCTATGCTGAAATAATGACATTTAATTGGAGAGTCTCTAAACAATATGCATGAACAATGGCTTGTTCATTCTAAAACGTCGTTGAAATTTACTATCAGGGAAAACTGGCAGCTCACTGAAGTAATCTTTCCATAATCGAATGTATCCTTCCTCCCGTTCTCTTTCTATATAAACTCGTTTTTTCTTTGCCGCTTGACGTTGAACATAATCATCTACCCGTTTTTGAAAACCTCTTTCAAAATTTTCATCCAACATTCTATCAAATTTTTCATCGAGTGTGGGAGTTTGAGGAGGAGATGACATGTTTTTTTTTCTTTTTGTAAATTTGAAAAAAATAGAGAATTGGAAAAGAGATAAAAAATGATAAGAGATTAGAAGAGAGAAATACAAGTTTGCAAATAAAAAGAGAGAATAATTGCTAAGAGATTGTAAGAGAGAATTGGAAATGTAAGAGAGAATGAATGATAATAGATTGTAAAGCAAACAAACGGATGGATATATAGGTAAAGAAGCACAATAAAGACACATTGTTTGGCAACAAACCAAATTAAAGACACTCACCAAATCATACATTTAGTTTGGTACAACCACATTACAACTACTACCAACGTTATTAAATCACACATTCTACCGACATACTACCAACATTATTAAATCACACATTCTACCGACATACTAATACTACCGACATACTACCAACGTTATTAAATCACACATTCTACTGACATACTAGCGACATACTACTACTACCGACATACTACTACTACTACCAACACACTTCTAGCATTAAAGTCCATCCAGCTTTTAGAGTCCATCCAGCTTTAACGTCCATTCCATCTCCTGCACATATACAATCAGACAAGAAGAATTTCAATGTACCAAACAAGGAGAATTACAGAATGAACCAAACAACAACAATTTTCATTGAACCAAACAACAAGGATTTTCAAAATGAGAATGAACCAAACAACAAAATCTGAACTAACCTACAAAACCAGAAAATCAGACTGAACCAACAACAAGAATTATCAATGAACTACAAAATAAACTAAAGAATGAACCAAAACCAGAATTCATCAACTTACCTTGTTCTTAACTACAAAATAAAATAAAGAATGAACCAAAACCAGAATTCATCAACTTACCTTGTTCTTACATCATCTCAGCAATTAGTTTGTTCATAAGATTGAGTTGTGTCTCTGACAATGGGTCGTTTTTAGAAATGAGACTATCACGAATTTTCTGTTTTGATAATCTTTCTGTGTAAACCCAGTCTTTCTCCCTTACCTCCCACATCTCCTCGAGCTCCTCTGCTTCTATACACTTTGCTTTAACAGTCTTTTTCCCTTTCGCCTTAGCCGCCTTAACACCTATAGGCCTCTCCATTGTTTCCTCCTCCACATGGTAGGCAGTGTTCGAGGTAGAGGAATGAGCACCAACATCATTTATCTTAGTTCTTTTTAAGCTTGGATTACTTTTAGGAGTAATCAAACTGCACCATTTCTGATCATTGCAAAGCACTCTCCAAGCATGCTCGAACGTGAACTTCACCTTCTGATCCTAAGAGTACAACTTGTATGCTAACTCCATAACATCGTCTTCTAATTGCCCACTGCTTCTTTGACGTGAGGCATACTCGTAGCACCCAACAAATTTGCTAACACTCTCATTGATTTTTGCCCATTTTTGCTTACATGTATTGCTCTCTCGCTTTGGAAGATTGGACGCAACATGACTTGCATCATAATATCTTGCAACTCTTTTCCAAAATGTCCTTGCTTTCTGCTCGTTTTCCACTATAGCATATTTACTTGTATTTAACCAAGCACTAACAAGAACATTTTCTTCAGGGACACTCCACCTATGCCTAGCTTCCCTACGGTCAAATTCATCTCTCCTTGTGGCCATACTACATTGAGAACTAAAGAGTGGAATTTGTGGTGAATGTGTTTGGTGTGTAGGTGAATGTGTTTGGGAATAAGTTTCTGGAGAGTTTATCTCTTGTTAGTTGTTCAATAGATCAATAAAGCTTTGAGAGGAACTACAAGGATTGGTGAAACCAATTTTATTAAGCTAGAAAAAAAATAAACAAGAAACAGTTCAGTGTGTAGTTACCCATACATAACTTTAAGTCACTGTCTTAGATTGCTAGTGTCTCCATCATCATAATTTTTTTTAAAAAATTAGTTAAGGTTACTTCAGTATGATTCAGTTATTGTAACTGAGTTTAGGTTTAGTTAAGGTTACTCCATCATCATAATTTTTTTAAAAGTTTTAGTTAAGGTTACTTCAGTTTTGTACCTTGTCATCTGATGAACCTGCTACCTTGTTCCGAGTCTTCATTCTTCCACCCAATGCGAGCGCCAGAAGATCAAATTCTTCTACATACCACAACTCTGATACTGTTGCCTGCATCAGTGCAAACGATTTTCTCATTTTTTGTACATTTCTGGTCAAGAAAAATTTAGTATAGTTGTAAGCTATATGAGTTTTACCTTGAATCCTCGGATTTGGTTGTTTAGTCTTGTGACTAACTCATGGAGAAGTTTGAGATGGTCGCCAGAACCAACCTGCTAGACAAAAAACAATCATATAAGCCGTGCAACATCATACTGAAACACAAATAAATAAAACACCAGACAATAAAATGGTTTGCTTAAACACTTCTTATCAACATCCTCATAATTGTCAAACTGATAATAACATGGTTCAATTAACAATAAATCTCTATTTCATCGAATTGCAAAATTCATACAAAAAGAAAGAAAGAACTTCAAACAATCTTAAGAGTATCAAATGATAACCGGATGAAACTGGTATTTTGTTGTTCACATCAGTTGGTTTAGTGCCCATACTTTTGGAACTCCCACTCCGAGTTATCTGTTCAAACGCAAAAATACTATTAAAAAAACAAAAAAGCAAAACTACAAAAAAGAAACACATACCCAATGGACACACTTGACTAGTCTTCAGCCACATGCTAATGCAGTGAAAGTGAAACGTGTGATTGCACACCCCTGCAAGTACCAAGATCAAGCGTCTTTAGTTAGAAAAGGCACTAACAATCTATGTTGAGCTTTGCAAATCAATTTAAATTGTACTCTCTAACAGAAAAACAAACGGTTCTTAGCTAAGCTAACAAGATTTGTCGAGCAATCGAGAATGCAGAGATATGCAATTCAATGTATATGGTCATCCATCAGAGTTTAGAACAAGCAAACACAACAACTCGAATTGAATCTCTCCTAGAAAATCTATAACTCCACAATCCACTTAAACTGAATATCTTATTGACCAGTTAAGACCCATGCAAAACAAGTGTAAGGTCTTCTCCTATCAAACAAAGGATCAATATCCTAGATACTAGAATTGTTATATACACAAAACACTAATTTGCATACAATGTTACACAGCCACGATATCTAGATTCAAATAAAAAGCAAAGATTACAATCGAGATCTTAGAAGAAACAACACTTACCCCAAGCAACCGTGCACTCCTCACTAGTTGCGCTAGCCTGATTAGCTTGGCACTCGATGCCTAACAACAACCAATAAACAATAATAAAGTTAACCTATAAGGATCCAGAATTTCACCAAAAAAATTCTTCAATCAAACATGTTTTATATCAAATCGATTGGTCCCCAAAACTTACAGAGGTCCATGATTGCACAGTTGTCGACCATGATGTCTGCTACCAAAAACACAAAGATCAATCAACAAAAACCCTAACCAACCAGAATCGAGAAACACAAAGGAGAGAGCATATCATGTCTCTCAGCTTCAATCATCCTCCGAAGAAAGCGAGTGGTATTGAGATCAAAGCAGTAATTGAATTCAGAATCCAACACATCTCTGCATCGAGTGATACTCCCCATTCCGAGATGCATATCCGTGACCTGTATCCATGCAGTTTCGATAAAAAACAAGCGAATTACACGAATCCGAATCGGAAAGGGAGAAAAAACAACACTGACCTGAAAGATCTTGAAAGTGCCATCGTCACGGAACCGTAGAGGAAGAGGATCTGGGCGAGAAATTGATCCGAAGATGCAATCGAGAAAAATGGAGAAGAAGAAGTGAAGCCATGGATGGATCTCTTTATTCAAACAAAGAGCGACGAGCAAGAGAGAGAGAAGAGATCTCTTTCGACCAATTTTACCCCCCTCTGATACCGTCTCATGAGTCTCAGCCCGTTGAGACGGCTCAACCAAAGAATCACCAAATAACGCATTTTTTTTCTTTTATTTATATGACACGCCCAAAGTCTCACCAATAAACATGCTCTTAGAATCAAATTTCGATCCTAGAGTCAGATATGATGGTTGTGAAGTTTACCCTACAATATGACATTCCTAGTGTGGTCAATTCTTAGGGCCGGGTTGTGAAGTTTACTCTACAATATGACCTTCCTAGTCTCGTGGGTGTTAGCTTGGCTCAAGAGCTTTCTCTTCTCAGTCCTCTTGACGTTTTAAGACTTTCAAGTTCGATTGAGTTGGCATTAATTTATTTCCCATTTGTATTCTTTATCCATTTCTGATTATCTTTCTTTTGTTAGTTCTTCTATGTGTATTGTTGTTTTATGTAACTCATCACAGTCTAAAAAATCTATTAAAAAAAGTAAAAAAATTCTTAATGTAAACTATCCCTTCAAATATCTCTCCAAAACTATAGCCCCATTTGAATGAATTTTCATTACAAATAATTAATTATTGCAACAAAACAGATGGACACGCAGGGATTATGGGCCTCGTGTAAGAAATAATACCAAAAATGGAAAGAACCAGCAAAAAGAATATGGTAACAAATGATTTAGATCTTGTCGATATTCTCGGAGACGTTCTTCATACGTGGACGAACTTCAGGGTCAGCTTCGGTACAAGCAAGAGCTAGATGGAAAACAGACAAGACTTGTTGCTTGGCGTGAACTTCTTGGAGCAACATTGGATCCACCATATCCGACAAGGGAGTTTCCTCCTCAAACCCTTTCCTTACCCATTTCACCAAATCCGGCACCTCAACAACCACGTTAGACGATGACGAGGAGCTCAAGGGCGATGATTCCGGTGACTTCCCGGTAAGAAGCTCCATGAGCACGACACCGAAGGAGTAAACATCCCACTTTTGGGTTGGTCTGCCTCCAGGGAGACGGGCCTCGGGGGCTTTGTAGCCGTTGGATTTATCAGAGGGTTTGATGGAAGTGTAAGGGAGGGCGCCGCCCAGGAAACCGCCGCCAGAAGAGGAGGAAGGTTCGTTTGCGGCGGTGATGGTGATGAGACGAGTGAGGCCAAAGTCGGAGATGTAAGGAGTGAAGGAAGAGTCGAGAAGGATGTTGGAAGGCTTCACGTCGCCGTGTACTAACTTCCTTGGGCTACACTCGTGTAGGTACGCTAATCCACGAGCCGCTCCTTTTGCAATCTTTACACGCGTTGACCATGTTAGGCTGGGTGATGGTTGACCATTCCTCCCTATTTAAATAAAAAAAAAGAAAATATAAATATATAATAATGAATCACGATGAGAAAAAGACGGGTCAACTAGAGGATCGAGAGAAAGTGGGTGGGATGGATAGAGAATCATTTATTCGTAACACACAAGGCTCTCCTCTCATCATCTTTTTTTACCCCATTACTTCTACTCTACTACACTAACTCATAAATTTTTAAACTGTATTCGGTACATGAAGAATTATTTCACAAGCCATGGTTCTTTTAAATGTTGCTTATTTAAACAATGAGAAAACAAAAATGCCTAAAAGAGAAAAGAAATCTTTGTCCAATTTAGACAGAGAAAACAAAAACAGATCATTGTCTCAATAAAATATCTGAATGTGTGCAGCAGACATAACATAAAAAAAAATAAAAATAAGAATACTAGAGTGTGAGCTTGAAGGATTAGTCGCCAGCCACACAATGAAAATATAAAATTTGGACCCCACAAATGATGTCACTATAACGTCAACAGACGTTGACAAAGTCAATCTACTTTATAAAAAGATCCCTTTTTCCTATACAAAAGAAAACAAGAAGAGACGAAATAAGTAGAAACACATATGCCCAGTTCTTTAAACTGAACTGGATCCTAAATCTGGAACGATACTTTAGGTTAGTTTAGGGTCAACTGCATATTCTTGTATATATTAATTGATATAATTAAGATGACATGTAAAGAGAGAGAAGAGAAGTGGGTACCTCTGAGAGCGTCAGCTAAGCTACCATTATTGACGAAATCACTGATTAAGAGCTTCTCATCTGGAGCCCAATAATAAGCTCTTAGCTTGACGACATTGGGATGTTTGACCTTCCCCATGGCTTGAACCTCCGTCACAAACTCCTTATACCTCTCTTCTCCTCCTTCTCCAAGTCTCCTTACAGCGACCGGAACTCCATTCCCAAGCACAACCTTGTACACTATCCCCAATCCACTCTTCCCCAACACGTACGCCGAAGCTCTCAGCAACTCGTCCAGCTCAAACGAGAACCCTTTATCGATGGCTACTAGCTCTCCTTCTCCTCCTCTCTCGTTCTCTTCCGCTTCCGAATCATCCTCTTTCGGGAAACCCGCGATGCAGCAGCAGCACGACTTCCCTTTCTCGGTACCACCACCACCGAGTTTCTGATTCCCTGTGCAGCTACATCCTCCTTCCGAGTCTTTTTTCTTCCAGTACAAGTAAACTACCACCAATCCGATTAGGGCAACACTCGCAGCGTCCGCCACCGAGATCAGCACGATTAGTCCCGTGCTTAGCCCTCTTTTAGAATCATCGCTGCTCTCCGGCGATTTCCGAGTTCCCGGTGAGGTTTCATCTCCGTGTTTGCAAGATTTCTGGAGAGGGAAGCCACAGAGTTTAGGATTGTTGAGGAATGCGGTTGGTCCTTGGTTAGAGAAGGATCCCGATTGGGGAATCTCTCCGGTGAGATTGTTACTCCTGAGATCGAGAGAGACAGTGACAGGTAGATTCCCTAAGGATTTGGGGATTTCGCCGGATAAATGGTTGAAGGAGAGATTGAGAGTACCGGAGAGGGAGTTGAGCTCCCCGAGTTCCCTCGGGATCGAACCGGTGAATCCGTTAGAGGAGAGATCGAGCTGGGCGAGATTGTTCAACTCGGGCCAGATATCACCGGGAAGGTCACCGGAGAAGTTGTTGGCGGCGAGGATGAGTCGTTGGAGCTGTTTACA
>OVAP01000631.1:10512-32099 GCA_900406295.1 Aurinia saxatilis
ATTATTTTCCCCAAAAAGTGTGAAAGAGAAGAATCTTTCAATCTATAACCAGAACCAGTAAAAACTCTCTAAAACTGAATAACATAGCCATACTTGAATTAATAGGAGTCAATGAGAACATTTTTACCTGCAAGACTTAAGAAGCATATCTCTGCGCTTCTGCATCCTGTTCAGCAAATCTCCGNCATCTTCTGTTACTTTCTGTTCTTGCTCCACCCGCATCAAGACCTTGATAAGTATCAATTAGTCTCAGAATTTGTACCCACGATTTTTTGTAAATCCAAACACATGCAAGTGCAAACGTGCAGCATTGCACCTTCTTGTTCCTGCTTATCAAAGAGGTGTCTGTGTACTTCAGCCACCTCTTGCTCTAACAGCTCGACCTGAAGTAACATTCATGNAAACCTGCAGCATTGCACCTTCTTGTTCCTGCTTATCAGAGAGGTGTCTGCGTACTTCAGCCACATCTTGCTCTAACAGCTCGACCTGAAGTAACATTCATGACAAGCAGCATTTGATACCTCGAGACTATATCAATACTAACTTAGTACAGATGAGCCTTTGACACGGATTAGCACAGAGATGAGAGACAAGCAACCAGCAGGAGAAGAAGAGAAAAAAAAAAGGGGAAAAAGGAAGAAAGTAATGCTCGTATTCAGAACATGGATAAAGAGGGAAGTAACATAACGTGAGCTCGTATGCTTAATTGGTAAAAGAACTGACAAGCTCATGGGAATACCTTAGCACTCAATTGACGCCGATTGTCTTCCTTGACCATCTCCATGAGAGCAATCTCCAACTCTTCAGCTCTACCATAAAATAGGACGATTGGGATATATTACATATTGAGAAATAATAAGGACGTATTAAAATTTTAACCGTTAAGTATATTGCTATATATTTAGCAAATAAACTAACCTAAGTAGAGCTGATCTTTTATCCTCAAGCAACTTGCAGAGTTCAGCCTTCAACCATTGAACCTGGAAAAGTTTTCAGTTAACTTTCAGAAAGAGCTTCATGACTGTAGGTGTAATCAAGTGTGATGTTTTCCACCTTTTTGCCAGATAAAATCATCTAGCTTTCAAGTGAAATAAGGGGAGTCTCTTAAAAGACAATAAAAATTACCTGCGCTTGAAGATCTTGAACAGAATCTACCTCCTCATCCCCAGTCAGGCTAACTAACACTTCATCTGCATTACTTGATCCTGACTCGGATCGAGACAAACTCCCATTTGTCAATGAGGCTTTGCTCGAGTCCACTAAAACAGATTTCGGGTCTTGCTTAAAACTATATAATTTGGAGGCAAGGCCCTTAGAATCCCTCCAAGCTTGAAGCCCCTTTGATCTCTCCTCAAGTGCAGCTATCACAGCTGGCCTATGCTTGCTTCGCAATTCTTGCAATCTACTTTCATGTACATTTTGGTAACCCATGCAAGCAGTTAAAACGAGCTGACTGCTATCAAATGTTGATCCAGTCAGTGACTGTAGCAACGTAACAGCGTCTCCAGCATCCTTCGTTGTAACTAATGCAGGACCTGAGGTGAATGCAAGCATGAGTTAGAAAAGTCACAGTTGCATCCAGAAGGTCCACAAAACATATGACTTGAATTGAAAGACTACTAGTTTGAATCAAGTACCATATAATTCCAGCAATGCGAGTGCTGTTCTGAAAAGCATAACACGGTTTCCTTCAAAGAGAAGTACATCCCAGACTCTAAGAACTGTGGTCGAGAAGAGGAACATTTAGTTCTCAGTCCAAAATTTCAAACAAAAGGTGATCAAATATAAACAATTTCCATCGCAAATTACTAGTACTTAGATCCCATTTCCAAACAAGACAGCTTTTATTCCAATGTTTAAAACCTGACCACTTTCCCAAGGAAGCATATTCATGAAGATGGAAAGAAACCACGGCCCTGTAACCCAAGCCACTTGCACTCCAAGATAATCCAGATGATGAACTGTAGACATTCAAAAATTGCAGAGAATTGGTACTATGTGTTAATTTACTTTATTACTTACTATGTGATTCATTTCCTATCGGAGTCTAGAAGACGGACTTTATCTTTGAGTAACTTTTACGTTTGGTAAGACGAAACAAGAATTCTACGAAGGAACTCACCCAATTTAGGAAATCTTTCTCGAACCAATTCCTCCAGAACTAGTTGATCAACCTGAATTAAGAATACGGGATACATTAAAACTAACTAGCAGAGCATGGGTGAACGTAAAGGTACATGTTATCATGATGCTATCACCCATCTGTCCCAAAATTTGTGTAAATGAATATACAGGCAGCTAATAGCATCACCTGGGACTCGATCATTTCTTCTGAATAATAACCATTAAAGTATTCATCAATTATTCCGGTCAGTGCCCTGAAAATCATATGTATTTAGTTAGCAGGGATATAAGGAAGCCTAACAACAGTTAATTCAACAAGAAAAAAAATGAATATAAAAACTAAACACAGAAGCAAGGAGTTCGTTTTTTCTTTTCCAGAAAAACAAGATTAGGAGTTGGAAATAATAAATTAATCAAACCACATCGGTTTAAGACAAAAAAAAAAAAAAAAAAATAGAAACGATGGCCTTATAACAGTTAATGTTCGACAGGACGAAGTAAACAGTGGTGGATACACAAACTAAACACAGAGCCAAGGAATTCAACTTTCAATATCAGGAGTTGGAGATGATAAATCCATCCAGTTTGTAGACATACCAAAAGGCATTCTCTTCAGGCATCAAAAGCAATAAAAGCGCAGCAAAGAAATTCATAGCCTGCAGATGCCATCATTGACACAAGATATTAATCTTAATTTACCATGTCTCAGTACTAAAATATAGAGTAATGATATTGGTTAAGAATCAATACCTGACAGTATCCAACAGAAGGATTATGCCTAGCATAAGCAGTAAGCAAACGCCGCAGAGCATTTCTACCATCATCATCTAGGGCAGGATGGCCTGGAAACGTCCGAGGCAGGTCCTGTACGTGCAACAAGCAATAGCATAAGACTCTGATAAACTTCAGCATAAGCCAGCACTGCACCACGAGAGAGAAAGGGTATATGCTGGATAAATTTTAGAATACTACCTTTTCTATCTGTCCTTTCCATTTTTCCACAACAGCAAGGGAGTCTTTATTAGAACCTTTATCATCAACATGCTGTGTATCCTCCTGCTCTATGCTGTTTCCAGAACTATCAGCAGCAAGAAGGTTTTGGTAATAATCCTTGCTGCGTCGTTTTCTCACACCCACAAATGCTTGCCATAGCTGAAACGTTGTTGTATATGTGATGATGATGATGATGGAACAAGAGCTAAGGCTAACAAACTATAGATGGAGAGCTAGAAAATTATATTAAAACAGGAACAGGAATGTAGACATGACAAGATTTATTACCTCCCCCCTCAGAGCCATAGGCACACCACCGCGAATAAGCACTTCAAGTTCTTCCTTCCATGGACATGTAGACACTGAGGAAGTAGCATCAGCAGCAACAGGGATGCCAGAGACACTTGTACCATCTGAAGAAGAACCATCCTGAACATCCGACCTCTCAACATCATAGAATTCGTCTTCAGAATCATTCTCAGATGCTCCCTTGGAAGATTTGGCATCATCAAATGAGGGTATAGATTTCACTTTCGGAGCCTCTTGCTCGCCTTTTGATAAACCCCCCTTCTTCTTGACACGCATACTCATCAACTCTTCAATTGATCGTAAAGATGGTCTGATCTCGGTCCATAACTGTACTCTGTGAGCATCCTTTTCTGCATCCGGCCGTTCTTCTTCCTTACTTGCATTATGAGAACCTAACTTCTCAGTACACAGATCTTCTCCAGCACCCTTGTTTAAGGCTTCTTCTTTTTCCTTCTCACTTCCACTAGCCGGTGCATGACTATTTTGAGATAATCCATTTACAGGTAACTCAGTCGATTCTGTATGGTCTTCCAAGAAACTGCTCCACCTGTCCGACCTTTCTTCCTCTTCTTCCTGCGTGTACACAGAGAATGACATTACAAGATTAGGGGACTTATTGAGAAAAGAATCCCAGGAACTACTTCTACCATTCCAAGAAAACAAAAACAACTTATTACAAGCATTCTGTATCTAAGGTGTGTACTTCTATAGGCACATTAACGAAATATTCCGGTCATACCGAGATTAAAGAAAAAACAAAGTTGTTTTAGTAAATCATGTAGACAAAATCAAGAGTAGAAAAACAAAAGAAAGGAGAAAGAACCTTGTAAATATCAGCATATTCTCTGTATCTCTGCACATGTTGAGGTCTCACAGGGAATCCATACGCATCCCTGTTAAAAGCAAATACATTAAAAGTCCCATCCATAACGCACACGAAATCTCTATACAAAATTCAGAATAATTTTGAACAATACAAGAAAAAATTAGCTAAATCCCAGTTCCTTATAGCTCTCGAATTGGTTATCAAAGACTAGATTCACTGAAGAACATGGCAGATATAGTCACAAATGTATTCAAATCACTAAGATGTACTTCAAATCAAGATCAATAAACATCAAAATCCCAAACAATTCTGAAAACAAAATCCAAATTCCACAAAACAAACAAGTCTCGCGTAAGCTCGTAAAAATGAAAGAGAAGGAGAAATGTAGAGAAGGAAGAAACCTCTTGTGCTCGAAGGCGACGAGAGGATTAAGAGGCTTAGAAGCAACGGCGGCGTTCGTCATTAGTTAGTTAGCCGGAACACTCAATAAGAGATCTAGGACGGTGATGAGAAGATCCAGAGGTAGGGCTACTGAATCATCAACATCTTCGTCTTCTTCGCGAGAGTGAAGTTGAAGAAAGGGAGTTGCAGTAGAGAGAGAGAGAGAGAGAAATCACATGGAAAGGGCGAGATTGTCGACGGAAAAAAGGTTCTTATTACAATGTGTGTGTGTGAGAGAGATTTTGACTGCGTTCTCGATTCCTTGACACTTAGTCCAAAAGTCCTTTTTTTTTTCTTTTTTCTTTTTACAACTTTTTTTTGACTGTTCAGTTTTAACAACTTTTTGGATTGTAAAAATAGTGAAATTTTTTTTGCAGTTGTCTTCCAATATTTTGGCTTTAAGTAGTTATTACATAATTTAACTCAGCTCGGTGATGTTTTGTCAGTCTATTGGGAGGAAGAAGGTTCCCGAGAGTACTAGGGTTACCCTACGCTTCAAGCGTTCTTAGATCCGATTGATTCGGTTTTCTTCCACAAATCCTTTCCACAGATCTATCTCTCACTAAACTCTTCATCTCTTAACTGATTCTTGGCTTTTCGGTTCATAGATCCCTCCTTATTGTGCCATCTCAAGCTTAATCTGTTGTTTTCCCCTGTTCATCATCTTTAATTGAGGATGGATCGAACTATTTGGGAATCTCTGCAGCGTCTTACCATTGGATCTCAACAGCCTGTTCTTCAATTGAGGCAAGAGACGCATATGCAATCGGCTAGAAATCAAGAGTTGAGTTTGATTGTACGCTGTCTTAACCCGCACTTTCACCGACCAAAACCGATGAAAACGGTGCTGCCGGAGGCGTGGAAGCTAACGGGTCGTCTTCAAGCACAAACGACAAATGACGGCCTTGTTCAATTCTTCTTTCCGGATGAACACAAGCTGATAGCGGTGATAGAGGGCGGACCTTGGAGCTTCAAGGATTGGACCATTGCTGTCGATAGATGGTCCAATCGACAGAATCCGGGTTTTCTTAGAACGATTGTGTTCTGGGTACGTATTTCTAACTTACCATACGCCTATAGAAATGGCCAAGCCATTATGGAGATAGGAGGTTCGTTAGGCCTCCAAACTTTGGATTTCAATGTCAAGGAAGCTGGAGGTACTAGGCCGCCGGAAGCTTGGGTTAGAGTTCGATTATCAGTACATCAGAAACTGGTCTTTGCGAGGTTTGTTGATTTCTTCCAAGACGACCCTTTTCGAGAGATTGTGTCTGAAAATCCTTATCACTTTGAAGCAATGAGATACCAAGGACAAAGATCGATTATCCGGATCATTGAAGATATTGACCAAGATAGCAATATACCGGGGATTGGTCGTCCGTGCACGGAACTTCCAGGAAGCTCATCTGCAGGACCAATAATTATCAGAGAGGAAGGCTCATCTGCGGGACCAATAGTTATCAGAGAGGAAGGCTCAACATCTTCAAGAGGTTCAAAGAGAAAAGCCGAAGAACATGCACCAGAAGATGTGAGTCCAGCAAGGAGGCAACGAAGAAGTGGCTCATGGACTGGAGAAGGGTCGATGACCCAGGAGGGGTCATCGACCCAGGACCAATGAGGATCTTGCATTGGAATTGTCAAGGGTTGAGGAATACCTTGACAATTCCATTGCTTAAAGATATCAGGAAAACACAAAACCCTGATATCATATTCCTCATAGAAACTAAGAATAACAATGTATTTGTAGAATCTGTAAAATTAGCTCTGGGTTATGACAATAGCTACTTAGTTCCCCCGGTAGGCCTTAGCGGAGGGTTAGCTATATTTTGGAAAAAGGAGGTAGATTTTTTTGTTGTAAAAAATTATGGTATCTACCTCACGCACTTACGGATTAAGACTGATGAAATGTATTTTAGTATGTATTATATTTATGGGCATCCAGTTAGGAAGCAAAGGATAAAACAATGGTCCTGGATAACAAATATACTACAAGCAGGTACCAGTGGAGGAAACCCACGAGTAATACTAGGTGACTTCAACGACATTAAAGATAATGAAGAAAAGAAGGGTGGTATAAGAAGGGCTGGCAATACTTTTACACATTTCAGGAAGTTCTTATCTGAAACTGGAATGCATGATGTGAAGATGATAGGAGGAAAATATACGTGGACAGGTAAAAGACATAACCACATTATTAGGTCCCGAATCGATAGAGCTGTTGCAAATGCAGAATGGCAGGACATGTTCCCGGATGCCCAGCTAAGAGCACTAAAGTGGGGAGGATCAGATCATAGACCCATTATTCTTACATTCGGGAAGACGAAATGGAAAGGTACGAAGCTCTTCAAATATGAGAATAGATGGAATGGCCTTCCGGAAATTAGAAGCATCATATCTACTTCATGGCAAAGCAATGCAAACATATCTCAATGTCCAAGGCTCTATGAGCAACTAAAAAATTGCAGAGTTAACTTATCCAAATGGAAGGCAGAAGAAAAGCCAAATTCGCAACTCCAAATCGAAGATCTAAAGGACCAACTACACAAGGCTATTGAGCAAAATGACAATGGTGAACAAGAAGCGCAAATTGCGGAGATTAACAAGAGACTAGCAACCCAATATCAGCAAGAGGAAGCATACTGGAGAACAAAAAGTAGGGTGCTATGGCTAAGAGAAGGAGACAGGAACACAAAATATTTCCATGCTAAAACAAAGCAAAGGAGGAACTTTAACAGAATCTCCTTAATACAAGATAATGAAGGCAGAATATGGCATGAAAGAGAAGACATTAACAGAGTTATAGGCCAATATTTTGAAGAGCTATTCAACACTCGGCAAGGCATATCAAATATCTTGCAAAACCCAACTGGTATGCCACAAATCCAAGCAAGAGTCACGCCTGAAATTAATGACCATCTAATTCGGGACATAACAGATGAAGAGATTCTTCAAGCTCTAAAACAGATGCACCCGGACAAAGCGCCTGGACCAGATGGATTTACAAGCGGTTTTTTTAAACAACATTGGGGCATTATAGGCAAGGAGGTATGTCAACATATAAATGATTTCTTTGATAAAGGAAAATTAGATCCTCAAATTAATCATACGCATATATGCCTCGTGCCCAAAAAAGAAAATCCGCTAGAGGTTAAGGATTTCAGGCCCATAAGCCTATGCAACATAGCATATAAAATAATTTCCAAAATATTAGCTAATAGGCTTAAACCATGGATTCATTCAATAATATCGGATAACCAATAAGCCTTCATTCCGGGTAGACTAATCACGGACAACGTCATTATCACGCATGAGCTTATGCATACATTACACACGAAAAAGCAGAAACAGAAATATATAGCGCTTAAACTGGACATTGCAAAGGCGTTTGATAAAGTTGATTGGAATTATCTGATACATATAATGGAGAGCCTGGGATTCCATCCAAAATGGTGCGAATGGATAAAAACATGCATTTCGACTGTCACATACTCTGTGCTTGTAAATGGGCAACCAACAAGGAAAATTAACCCTAAAAGAGGTATCAGACAAGGAGATCCGATATCACCGTATTTATACCTAATATGCGCGGAGGGCCTGTCAATATTAATCAAAAATCAAATTTCACAAGGGAGGATTCATGGATTCAAGGCAAGTATAAATGGCCCCTCAATCTCTCACATGCTATTTGCAGATGACTCAATCTTATTTTGCCGAGCAAATGAAGAGGAAGTAAGGACAGTGCTACAAATATTGGAAAATTATGGGGCAATGTCTGGTCAAGAGGTAAACTTCCATAAATCAGCGATTTGTTTTAGCAAAGGTATATCTCAAGACCTAAAAATCTCAATTAAGAACATACTGGGAATAAAGGAAACTGGAAACTTTGGGAGATATTTAGGTCTGCCAGATATTGTAGCACGGAATAAGTACAACACCTTTGCATTTATTAAAGAAAGAATTATGTCCAAAGTACACAGCTGGTATTTAAAACTTGTAAGTACAGCAGGTAAGGAAACTTTGATAAAAGCAGTGGCCATGGCGATACCTACCTACTGTATGAGCTGTTTTCTATTACCGAAAAGCTTAATAGCAAAAATCACTTCAACAATAAGGAAGTTCTGGTGGAGCTCCAAAGAAACCAAATCAGGTATTCCATGGGTATCATGGGCCACTCTTACGAACTCAAAAAAACAAGGAGGTATTGGATTCAAGAATTTGCGAGACTTTAATATTGCACTATTGGCGAAACAAAGCTGGAGAATATTGCAGAATCCAGATTCGCTTCTGGCCAAGGTACTGAAAGCAAAATATTTCAGTAAAACCTCCTTAATAGAAGCAAAGCTCAAGAATAATTCGAGTTATGGCTGGCGAAGTATACATCAAGGAATCTCACTAGTAAAAGAGGGCATGAAATGGATAGTAGGGGACGGCAAACTAATACACCCATGGAAGGACAATTGGATAAACCCTGAGAAGCCAAGACCCGCAAGAAGCAGAGCTGGAGCCCCAGAGCGAAACATCAAGGTTGAGCAATTATTCATAGAAGGAATTACCCAATGGGATGAAAATAAATTAAATCTATGGGTCCACCAACAAGATATCGAACATATAAAGAAAATACATCCGAGCAAGACCATGAAGAAAGACCGGCTAAATTGGGATTATTCGAAAAATGGAGATTACACAGTCAGGTCGGGCTACCACTTGATCAGGAAAAATAAAAATATACAAGAAAATAACCTAAATAACCAGGACCTCCGACTAAACAACATAATATGGAGCTTATCAATACCAACAAATTTGAAGCACTTCCTATGGAGAATTATCAACAAAGCATTACCGGTGTCTTCGGCATTACGAAAGAGAAATATCATTAAAGAAGATAAATGCCCAATCTGCCACGAGGTAACAGAAACAACAAATCATGCTTTGTTTACATGCAGGGTAGCAAAGGAGATATGGGAATTAGCTCCAATCAAGCAAATCCCAAGCGAAGCACTACAACAGAACACTCCAATGCAAAATCTGCAAACTCTGTTGGAACTAAATGAAAAGCAAACGAAGAAGGCTCCTTTATATCCCTTCATAGCATGGTCCATATGGAAAGCGCATAACGAAAAGTTGTTCACGTCAAAACAAGCAAGAATACCATATATCATAAACAGAGCTCTTCAAGATCATATGCAATGGGAAGAAGCTAATGCACACCAAAAGATCCAGCAAGATGTTCTGGATCAAAATTGTAGCAACCACATTACCCAAGTGGAAAGTCTTCCCAAAAGTACTGCGGAGGTAACAAGGCTAGCTAACAAAGAATGCTGTTTTGTAGATGCCTCATGGACATCAAAAGAAGACGTAGCAGGAGCAGGATGGGTTTTAAAAAACAGGACAGGTAAAAATATACTAGAGGGCTCCATAACAATTCCGCCTGTTAACACACCCACGGAAGCTGAAGCATATGCTCTAAGAGAAGCAACCATACACCTCTGGAGGCTAGGGTATCAGGAAGTAGCTTTCTGTGGCGACTCCAAAGCGATCTATAATACGCTAACTCAAAAAGGNATTTATATAATTCAAAAAAATAATTAAATAGCTTTTTCCTTAATTATGGAAATATCACCTTGCATTTGTTGTAACGAATACCACCGATCGGTTTCTTTGCTCGAGCATACATGCCATGGCTAAGAGGAGTGCATCATATTTGTTTGTTTTACATATAGTCATTTACTTAATTTTTTTATACAATAATTAAAACGAAAGTATATTGTTATAGAAAAGGCATATATAGTATTAAATATATATATAAGATCTTCTGGTAGTTTAGATAAGGATTATAAAACTAAACGTCATTAGTATTAAATGATAATTTATAAATAATCTGGAAAGTAAATATATGCAAGAAATGAGGAAAATTATTGTGGGGGATTGAATGGTTGTCGACTTGTCGGTAAAGGACAATTGCTTTCGGAGTTGGTAAAGCACTTTTTTCATTGGGACTTAAAATCTAGTACCAGAAGGAACGTTACTTTTCCTATATTTGTCTAAATCCATCATCCTAAGAGCACCTCTATTGCACAAACCAGGAGGATGTCTCTAGAACTATTAAAAATTTGAAGTTACAAAAATATCAATAATTAAATGATAAGGGATATTTGAATTAGAGACATCTTCCTCAAAAATGTCTATACACAGACATTAAAGACACAAATCTTAAATTTTGAAGACACTAAACATTAAAATAATATTATTTTTTTCAGTATTTAATATTTAAATAATGGGAAGACTTCCTCATAAGATGAGGGATGGAGATGGCCTTAGGTAATCACAATTAATAGCCTCACATTACATTTACTCAGATGAGAAATTTATATTGTTCTAGTTGATTTTCATATTTTAACTACTAATCTTGCATCAATTGGAAATTTGGGGCATCATTTTTTAAGTTTGAAAATCATCGTGTTGAATAAGGTTAGTATATGAGTAATGACTTGTATATTCATATACTGTACATGTACTCTCATTTTGTCTGTGTTTGTGTATTTTTCGGAACAACAGAAATTATGTAATGGTCACAAAAAACTATAGTTAGAAGAGATCGAACATAGATGCATCGTGATTTCCAGGGTTGATCACAATTGCAACACAACGTAACCATAATATATATATTTGTAGTGGAATTATCATAAGAGATCCCACATTTTAACAATGAAATTTAGAATAGTTTTCTTTTTCACTTTCTCTGTTAGTAAATAGTAATGGATAATAGACAGAGATAAATGCAACGGGTGTTAAAAAAAAGGACCAAGATGAATCCAATAAGAGATGCACACAGGAAATGCAATGGTGGATTCACCAATATATTTCGGCCAAATGATAATTAACAAGACACGTCAAGTTTTCCATATCAATAACATGTACATTGGTGTTGGAATCGTTTTCTAATAATAGCATTAGTCATTGGTTTAATCGTTTGTCTAGATAATTTAATTGTCGAAATACCAATATTTTTGGAGTCATTCGA
Organism: Aurinia saxatilis; assembly: GCA_900406295.1. NCBI lineage: Eukaryota > Viridiplantae > Streptophyta > Magnoliopsida > Brassicales > Brassicaceae > Aurinia > Aurinia saxatilis. The sequence continues at coordinate 22,224 of OVAP01000631.1, forward strand.
TTTCTTATAGTGTGTTTATATATAAAAAAGTGGTGTTTGTCTGAAAAGAAATGTTGGTCTTTATGAGCCATATACGCAAGATCGTCTTCACTTATCTAGCTCGATCAGCTTCAGCCCTTTTTGTAGTGATGTTTGTTTGCAATTAATGACAATGTGTAGTGCCGGCCCAAAGGCTTAAAACAAATTTAACGTAATGTATCTATCCTATAGTTGTATTAGAAAAAATAATTAATGAATATAATGAAAAATATGAATGATTTTATTGTAATTTCGACTAAACAACCATAAAAATGCTGTTCAAGATGAATGATATAACATGATAGTATTAGTTGGATTAAGTGTACTTTGAACCGATATTGCTTAGCAATTATGATGCCAAGATTACTAAAGTTGCATCAAGATATGCTAGTGAATTCTACATTTTCTTTGAATTTTATGCAATTCTTAAACGTTTCAATAAAATCACTTTTTACTAGTAATTACCACCTTTTTCCTTCCATACATATCACTTATGTAATTTGTTTTTCAATACCGGAGCTAAAATAAATCAATTCATCACATGTTCTTAAACGAATTATCATGAACATTTGATCAATGATAAGTCGATAACCCATGATTTTTCATAAAATAAATGTGAAATATGTGATTAATTGATGAATGATATAATACAAAAGTTTGTTTTTATTAATAGCATTAAAAAATGAATGTAGGAAAAACCACAAGCCTTTGGTGTTTCAAAATGACTATTTTCTTAGAAGTATACATATGTTAAAACAGCCAATAAAGTTAATTAAGACTACTATATACATATCATTTGTCATGTTATTACAAACAGAGAAAATATTTAGAGTGAAACAAAATAATCTTTAACATACATTAATAACAAATGTTGTTAGTTAATTAGAACATAAAAAAACGAAATTAACGTTAGAATTAAGAAAAGAAGAGAGAGGCCCATACACACTTCTCCACTGCCACCATTATTAGCCCATTTTCCCTTTCAATAAAAATCTTCGATCGACGTCAGATTACGGCGCACGTTAAGTATCCCGTCCTTTGTAGCACACGTTAGCATTTGTCTCTAATCTGCATTATTATTGGCCGTTGTGTGTTCCATAAAGGCTTAGGGTTCCGGATTCAGGGGAGGTTTCGCCACCGCCCAATCGTAATCTTTCTCTCAATCAATCGTCGGAGAATCTCGGAACCGTCGGGATTTTTTACAGATCAGGTCTTGTTTGTTGTGGAGAATATGGGTGAGGGAGGAGGAGACGACGCCGCGACGGTGGATCAGAATAGTTTCGTTGGTGGTTGTGAATCAAAAGATTCTTTGCTTCTTAATCGCCGTTCGTCGCCATTGCCGCAAGTATCACAGTTATCTTCTAAAGTCCTTACATTGCCTACCGTTTTAACTCTTGGCCGTGTAGCTGCCGTTCCCATTCTCGTCGCGAGTACGTTTCCGATTTTATAATCATTAGATCTAAACGAGGAGCGAATTGTGGTTTTTGTGTAGAATCCATTTTCAGATCAGAATTTGTATAGAAATCAACATTGAATAGAGATTCTCTCTTTTTGAAATTGAGATGATTGCTATGTATATGCTTGATTGATAATCTAATTTGGATCTTGTTATGATGCCTTATTCATTTTGATTGTATCATATTTGGAATTTTGTGTTGATCTCTGTGTGTTTGAATGTAGCCTTCTATGTTGATTGCTGGTGGGGGAAAACTGCTACAACTAGTATTTTCATTGCGGCGGCTATTACGGATTGGCTTGACGGATATATTGCGCGGAAGGTAACTTCATTTCTCACCTCTTCATAGCTGGACTCTTGATACTATAAGCTTTAATGGTGAAATGTGCGTTTCAGATGAGACTAGATTCTGCGTTTGGTGCTTTTTTGGATCCAGTGGCAGATAAGGTGAGATTAACTTTACATCTCCTGAGATATTTTCTTCATTTCAAGCCTTGTTTTAGTAGAAATGAAAGGTTAAATTTGATGATTTGTGCCCGTGGTTTACAGCTTATGGTAGCCACTACATTGATTTTGCTGTGCACTAAGCCTATGGACTCTATTATCTTAGGACCAGCTCCGTGGTTAGTGACAGTACCTTCTATTGCCATCATTGGTAGAGAGGTAAGATATACTGTATTCTTAGATATTATTAAATAACGTCCGCTTGTGGAGTCTCTGCTCTTAACTTTTCGGTAATAATTTTTACTGTAGATTACTATGTCAGCAGTAAGAGAATGGGCTGCATCACAAAATGGCAAGCTTTCAAAGGTAGAGTTGCCACCATCATATGAATTTCATCGATCATTTTTTGTAAGTGCACCCTACTTAACTCATGGAAATGGTTTTGATGATGTTCTTAGGCTGTTGCTGTAAACAGCTTGGGAAAGTGGAAAACTGCAACGCAGATGATAGCGCTAACCATACTTCTTGCAAGCCGGGATAGCAGTTTTAAAGGACTATTACCACCGGGTATTGGGTTGCTATATGTATCCGCAGGGCTGTCTATTTGGTCTTTAGTTGTTTATATGAGGAAGATGTGGAAAGTACTGCTAAAGAAGAAGTAGCAAAGTTTTTTTTTTCCGGGCTTTTGCTTTCAGTATATACACATAGAATGGAAGATTTGTCCAGCCACATTTACCTCTCTTCTTCTTCTTGAAGAAAAGCTGACTAGTTTCTCTCTCTGGATACAAAATGAAATTAGCTGGGCAAGCACTATAAGACTCTTATGATGCTATAGTTCTGTTTTCAACTTTGGGCACTGGGATTCGTACTCGGCTTGGTTTGGTTTTGTATAATATCTCTCATTCACGTTGCTCCTCGGCTCGCACTGAATTTTAATGAAGCAGCCAAGCTCAATCTTGTGGGAAATGAAGGTGAAGCAGCGGGTGCTATTTCATTGTAGTTGGAGACTTACTTTGGTCTCATGAACTCTGAGTTAAATGAAAAACATTTGTTGCCAATCATGTAGATGCTCTTAATCGACTTTTCGATACAATATAATTATAAATAAAAAATCTTTGCTACAATAATCTCATCTGCTTAGGGGCGTGCTTCTGGTTGAACTCGTTTCTTGTATCTTTCAACTAGCTCTTGTGGATCTTGACGGGTTTCGGTGTAAGCTTCGATCTTATTTATCTCCTGCACAAAAAGACCAAGAAACATGAGTGTATATGGAAGGAATTTGGTCTTCATATGAAAGATGGAAACAAAAATTCAAGAAATACCTGAATCCAGAGGGCGACGTTAGGCCGACCAGAAGTGATATCCACATTCATTACATCCTTTAGAATAAGCTGAAATCTTTCTATGAATGGAACATATGCAACATCAACCTGTAAATAAAAACATTCATCATTTTTATACTCAGCATCAAAGAGCTAATATGCGTTGAAGAAACCTGTGAAGATATTCGACAATACCAAACTAAACCGGCCAAGGAAGAAAGGCCCGTCTTTGAATTTGGAAAGAGCCTGCTCGAGGTAATCGAACGCAGAACCTGAGAATATGCAAAAGACAAGATTCATATATACACATATGAAATAATGTTTCTGCAAACATAGAAGGAAGATACATATATCACCATCTCCAAATCACCTGCTGCATCATTGTTGTCACCTTTGAGCGTGGATCTCACAGCTTTCGAGAAGGAGTCAGTGTAAGCGATCAACTCATCCGCAAACGCTTGCTTCTCTACACCCTGTTCTTATTCCACGTATGACATCTCAAGTAATAATAAGTAAACCTCACCTCAACAAAAACAAAGAAGTCATCGATACTCACATCAGGCGTAAGTGAAGGCCCATCGAAATTGGCGTCAATGTACTTAACCAAATCAAGACTCTCTCCCATAACTTGGTTATTATGCTCCAATGCAGGCACCTTATTAGCAGAGTAAACTTTCTCCTTATACCAAGCAGGCCTGTTCTTGAGATCAATGGGTACGAGTTCTATCTCATCTTGCAAACCCTTTACAGCAAAAGAGATCAAACTAGTTTCATATATAACATAGAATCAAAACAATAGATAACCAAAATGCAACCTTGTAATTCCTAGCAATCCATGCTCGTTGAGCAAATGGGCAAGAGTAAGATATATACAACCTTGTCGTTCCATCGAACACTTGAATCGGTTCAGAAGAAGAATCAAGCTCAGGCACTCGACTGCAAAAACTCTAAATCTCTCAATCGAAGCGAAATTTCTTTTAAGTTCTTCACAAACGAAACATTTGATTACCTTGATTTTATAACAGCTAATACTGGTTTGATTCTGCGTCTCTCATCGTAATTACACCGCCGCTTCAAGTTAATACCGGAGCTTGATCGGAGAATTTTCCGAGCACCATTATAATCCGTCGACGATAACGAAATCGATGGATATGAACACACTCCTACACTCAACATCATTCCCCGAAAATTGATTTTTACTTCTCTGAATTAAGTTTTATTTCACTGCCACAAGTTTTAATCTTCATTTTTTTGGTGCCACATTTTTCATTTTTTAATACAATATCGTTTTGGGAAAGAGATTTTTTTTTTTTTTTTTTTTTAACAGTTTTGGGTTTCAGAAAAAAATATTAAACAAGTATCAGACAATCTGAAATCCTGAATCTGAACAAAATCAAACATTTGTAAGGAAAGAAGCAAATTTCTGGTTAAGAAAAAAAGGAGATTTTTTTGTTTGTTTTGTTATTATTGAATGGAAAAGAAAGACTAAAAAATGGAATTTCCTGAGAGTGGACCACCTCCTTTGATAGAGACCGGAGTTCGAGTTCCAAAGTTTGCAGATTGAAGGAATACAACAATAACGGTAATATCATCGTGAAAGTGTCTTCTGATTCCTCGTTCTATCTTCTCCAAATCCGAATATCTCATCTCTCTCTTCTTCGCTGCTAGTTGCAATGCAGCTTTCACCAACCTCCGTGCCACAGCCTGCTGAAGACCACAACAAGATTACACAAAACCGATATTGAAACGGAACAAGATTAAAGACAAGAATGGACTCGAGAAGAGGCTTACATTGCGTGGACATGAATTGACGATATCGACTGCTTCCTGGTTACTTAGATGCTCCCATAAACCATCCGAAGCAAATATAAGAAACTGATCTTCTGGATGGATCTTATGAACTGTTATCGTCGGTTCAGCTCTCATAATCGGCGTCTCAAAACGGTCTGGAACTCTGAACTTAGGCAACAACGGTTCTTCGTTAAACTCTGCTCTCTTAAGATATGCGTCGCCAATGGATCTTGAAACCTGTATAATCCCTTTAACACGCCAGACTTTGTGTTTCAAAACCACGATGTTCGGATCATCAGGATGCAACAAACGTAACTCGTCTCTCACAGATTCGATACTAGCATTATGCTCTGTCGATAGTTGAACAGCCTTCAACTCTTTAAACGGACTCTCTAGTCTCCCCAACACAACCCGAGAATCTCCTGCGTTTGCAACATACAACAATCCATTACAAACAATACCCACCAAGCAACACGCCCCCACAGAAGCAATCTGTGGAATACTCTTCCACTGCTCCCTCACTATACCAAGAAACTCCTCTTCCGTTGCAACAAACGCTCTAGTAATCACATCAGGAGACATCCCTCGTTGCTCTGAAGTAAACCTCTTCACATTATACAACAGTCTCTCATTCACAAACCGAGCTGCCTCGGGACCACCATGACCATCATAAACACCAACAAAAGTCGCCTCAGGACCCGACTCATGCAAACTAATAGGACCAGATTCTAACTGACAATGGTCTTCAAGATCAGTATTTGCTTGAACAACCGCCATCGAAAACTCTCCGGTAAGATGGCAACCGGAATCTTTATACCACAAGAGACCATCGAGCCGACCATTCGGATCATCACAACCAGGAACAGAACCTTCCCCAATACCAAAAGGTCTCCAACAAGGTGAAACAATTCTCCTAAATGTTGTAGATACCATAATTCATTCATTCATTCACTCACTCACATGTTCTAACCAAAAGAACCAGCTATCAAATCATTCATCAAATCTGTGCTTATAACTATATTATAACACCCAATCTTCTTCTCAATTCCAACTTCAGAAATCAAACACGCATTCACAAACGTAAACAACATTAATCTGCATTCCACAAATTCAAAAATTTTAATAGAACCCATTAATCATCTGTAGATTTCAACAATAACCCATCAATCTAATTTTTGAAATTACCTGATGAAAAATCGAGGATTAGGTTGAAGAATAGGGTTTCTTTGGTTTTTCTTTATATCAAAAACGTGGTGTGGAATAATAATCCATCATTCGAATCAAGATCAAGATTCAGAAGAAGAATTCGTGATACGAAGAATCTAAAAGAAGGTCGAAGAGAAGAGAGAGAAGGATTAATAGAGAGAAGAGGAGGAGGAAGAAGAAGAAGACGCGTTTGAAGAAAGAGACGAAGCGATAGTTGCGGCCATTTGGTGTTTTATTTATTTATTTATTTTTCTTACCTGTTTGTTTCGCTTATTATTATTATTATTATTTTTTACTTTTTTAACGGTTTGACTTTTTTTTTTTTTTAATTACCATTTTCTCAGCTTTTGAAATATTCCGTAGACAATCTGGTACTGTTAGACCATCTCCAACGTGAAACTCAAAATAATATTTTATTAGTTGAGTTTCATAAGTTTTGTGAGATTGTCTCATTGGACAGAGATTTTAGAGACAGTCTCACAAAATTTATGAGACTCAACTAATATTTTATTATTTTTTATTTCTTATCCAATTTGTTGTTGCTACCAAGTTTTCCAGTAAGTAGTTTAGAGTAATGTTCTTTTTTTTTGTGGCAAAGTGGTATTTGAATAAAATTACTCTATTTTGATTTAGTGTTTTACCAAAAAGTTGATAATATTTAACAATTGGATTAAATATTTGTCGTATGGTATTTTTTTACTGTTGATCAAGTGTATAGTGTGAATCTATTTTGGAAATAGACAATAACATAATTAACATTATGATAACTAGATCCCATGAATAAGTAGAGTTCAGATTTAAAATATTTTTTTTTGCTGTCATTTATGATCAAGTATCTAATATATAATATTAGATTTGAAAACAGAATATGTATCTTCCGGTTTCTCTACTTTATTTCAAATTTTCAATTTAAAAAAAAGCTAAAAAAACTAGAAATGCCTGAGGACATTATTCCGTTCAACATGGTATTTCATTATATACTATTTTGAATTGAAAAGAACATTTTCTCTAGGTAATTGATATTTTTAAAAGCATATTATTTATTTAACAATTTTTTTAGTGGAAACATAAAAAAACATTTTCGATAGGTAATTCATAAACTTTTATGAAACTTAGAGAAGCTAACTTTGAGATAAGCAAATCCAATCGAAAGCAAAAAGGGAAAAAAATAATCATATCTATAATCTCCAAAGAATGAGCCATCATCGAAGAACACAAAGAATTAAAGACTAAAAGGTGTAAAAAACCAATTTTCTGGAAATCTCTGACAAGTATGAACAGAAAAAAGAACTCTTTATACCAAGAAATCATGACTTGAGAGGAGGTTGAGATGTTGCTTGCTTTGAATTGTGTCTTGTAAGATTGTGATCTCTCCTTCTTTCTCTAACACCTTCTCCTCCAGTTTCTCTATCGTCCCTTTGAACATCTCGTTCTCCGAGTTCAGTAGCATGTTTTTCTCGCAGCATTGTCTCAACTCTCTCCATATTTGGTCTCTTTCATCAGACACTTTTGGCAGTAATGTTTGTAAGCTCGCCATGTCTTTCGCGGCTTCTTGGAGATTGCTTTCAAGCCTGTTCATGTTTTCTTCCTTCTTCAACATCTGATGTCAAAACAGATTAATGTTACATACGTACTTTGTTTATATGGGGAGCCACAAAAACAGACGATAGGATGAGTTATTCTTGTTTTGGCCATACCTGAAGCTTGAGGTCTTTTAATTCGTGCGTTTTAACTGAGAGGTTGTCTAAACTGCTCTGAACCTCACATCTCAGAATCTCATTACCTCGTACTGCTGCTGATAACTCTGCTTGCAGCTGTTCAATTTCTTGTTCCTTGGAATACATTTTCTCCCGTAATAGACTTGTGACTAGGGTCTCAGCTCTGAGTTCGGCTCGCAGGGTTTCCTACATAAGATTGTGCAAAACGTTAGCCACATATATCGTAAATGAGAATGCAGTAGATGATAAGAAATGGACATAGTTTAGGATACTCACTTCAACTGATAGGTTTCTTTGCTCTCTAGGCCTACCAGTGCTTGAGCAAGGTGATTCTGAATTTGAAGCCATCACACTGGTTACTGTTTGCAAACTCCTCTTCAGGTTTTCAGCTCCACGCCTTATTCCATGGAATGTCATCTCAGATTCAATCATAAATTGCTCACTTAATCCGTTCTTCATGGAATCTGCACCCTGACACGTTTTGATGAACTTCAGTAACTTGCAACTCAGCTGGTTGCTCTCATTTAACATTGATAGTCCTTGGTCTTGCAAGTAATATATACGCCTCTTCAGCTCGCTCTCTAGCTTAAGAGTTGTATTGTCTATTTCTTCGCCGTTTCCTTTCAATCGATTTAGCAGACAGATATTCTCACATCGAAGAGAATCAGTTTCCAACTTCATTGATTCTACTTCCTTTCTAAGAGAAAGCTCAACCCCAGTCAACCTTATTTGCTCCATCTGTAATTTCTTGACCATCTCGTTCGCTTTCCCTGACGGTTGCTTTTTACACTCTTCAGAAACCCCATCTCGAAGACCATCAATTGTCTTCTCCTGTTCTTTGCAGGTTCTCAGAAACTTTGTAACAGACTTGTGCAACTCCCTGCATTCTTGATCCTTCTCTTCAAAGTTTCTTCTTAAGAAATCCACATCTTCTGTAGCACCTGCATACTTCTCTTGTAACTGGGAGAGAGTTTGTTTAAGATAAGAGTTCTCTTCGTGCAATTCATCTGCTGCCGTGGTCAGCTCTGCAACTCGTATCTCCAAATGTGTAATCATGTCTTTGTTCTCTGTCTCATTTTCATGGAATGTTGATAGTTCTCTCTGAAGTGAGACGTTTTGCTCAGCAAGCTCTCTCACACGCTCTCGTAGCTTCTTCTCTTCAAGCTGGAATTTTTCGACCTTTGTTGTCCATTCCCCTGATCTTCGATCAAGCTCTTTCTCCAATCCAGCCTGCAATTCGGTCTTCTCCTTTTCTAGTCTCTGTATATGCAATCCCCAATCTGATTTCACCCTTCTAATTTCTTCCCTTGCAGAATTCCTCTCAACCATTTGGGAACGCAAAAGACTTACATTCTCAAATGCCAAATTGACTCTCTCATCTTCCAGCTTTCTAATTGCTCCAACCAAGAACGAAACATCAAAATCACAGTCTGAAAGATATCTTTGTTGCTCCAATTCTTCAGAGAACAATTTCACTCTCTTCTCAGCTTCTTTGATTTTCATGTCTAGCTCGGAGTCGATATCCTCTTCCATACACCTATACATGCTCTTACCATGTAAACCATTTTGCTGGTGCTCTCCATAGCCAGGCACATAATATTCATTCACAGGTTCGTAATGATCAGCCAGTGAAACACTGGCAGCAACATCTGAGTTTGAGTCAAAATTCCTATTAAGGGATCCACCGTAGACATCTTGAATAGTGATGGGTTCATGGTTTGAACCCTTTGACTTTCCATGAGTCTGAGAGAGTCTTTCAATGACATTTCTTGCAAGCGAACGAGGTGATCTCAACCCATTTTCCACACTATCAGTAGAAGAGAAACGGAGACGGGTGCCTTTAGCTTCTCTAAATGAGTGAGACTTTCGGTTTTCCTGCAAAGCGTCTGATGGTGATGTCGGGACTGTCCACTGAACTCGT